>QFDD01007310.1:0-11702 GCA_006871305.1 Vachellia collinsii
TTTTTTTTAATAATATTAATAATTATGATCCATTTTACGTCGAGTTCTTCAATAGATTTAAGAGAGTACGTAAAAACATACCATAACTCAATCACACATGAATGTCTAATCTTAATTCACTTGCGTTTTGTCTTTAAAGAAAAGCTAGTAACTAAAGGCCAAATATATATATATATATGCCCTATATATTCTGCTAATCAATTAAAGCTATAATATTTACAATTCCCAATTAATCTGCTTCCCTGATATTTCATGAGGACCATTTGTTTAGCTAATTACATATATAATTATCTATTGATTAAGAATAATTAAAAAATTATGCTCGACTGTTTTTGCAGGTAATGAAGTAAACACCGTTGGAGACAAGGACTTGACAAAAACAACCTTGAAGAATCATGAAGATGAGGAAAAGTTCAAGTTTCTTCCACACTACAAGCCATTCTTCAAGAAGCCATTCTTCAAGAAGCCATTTTTCAAAATCCCACCAAAAGTAGTTCCACTGAAACCAATTTCAAAGCCAATTCCAGTGAATGAAGAGAAGCCATTGCCAATTCCTGGATTCAAAAAGCCTTTCCTTAAGCCATTCCCATTTGTGAAGAAGCCATTTCCTAAGCCATTCATAATTCCAAAGCCAATTCCTTTTGTGAAGAAGCCATTCTTGAAGCCTCTTCCAAAGCCAATTCCTTTTGTGAAGAAGCCATTCTTGAAGCCTCTTCCAAAGCCAATTCCATTTGAGAAGAAACCATTTCCCAAGTCTTTCATTCCAAAGCCAATCCCTGTTGATGATGAGAAGCCTTTGCCAATCCCTGGATTCAAAAAGCCAATTCCTAAGCCTTTTGTTATTCCAAAGCCAATTCCTTTCTTCAAGAAGCCCTTCCCATTTCCCAAAAAGCCCTTCTTCCCTCCAGTTAATCCTTGAGAGTGAGACACACGCCACTACTAGTTCCTAAAGCCTAATTAATAATAAATTTCCTTCCATAAAGGCACCGCTTGTCCATTGTTATATTTTAAGATTTATCTCACCTGAATTTGCAGAATTAATAGTATATATATTCTATTGTGTGTACTGTATTTGCATCATGAAGAATATTGCTGTTACAAATAAAGCTTCCAGGAGCTATTAGATATTTCATCATTGTTTGTACTCTCTCTGTCTCTGTCTCTGTTTATATATTGTCTGTGTGTGTGTTACTGTGGCGTGGCACTTGAAGTTTTTGTTATTAAGGTTAAGATTACGAGCTCAACCTTCTATAGCTCTAAAAGTACAATTAGTGCGTGGGTTCCGTCCTTCGAGTGAAGAATTACTAAGTTGCAGAGAATTAATAACGGCATGCGCAGCTAAAAAGAAGAAAATATCAAGCACTTTAATTTCAAGACTGATAAGAAAAGATGGATCAGTCAGTCACTTGCAGTTTATTTCTTTATGTAAAAGAAAGTTAAAAACCCAAAACTTCTTGTGTGTTTTTCTAGGGGGCAAAACGAACAGCCATATGTTAAATTAGCATCAAAACGGTGTAACTGAAATATTAAAGAAGGTAGCAATCATGTGATCACTTCTTTTTTAGCCAAATCTTGTGGTCACTTCAATACCTAAAAGCACCAGCAGAGATAACGAGACCACGGTTAAAGTAAATAAACCAAACCCAGAAGGCGTTTTTCTAATGATTTAATTAATAATGTTAATCTCCAACCATATATTGCAAACTATACGCAAAAAGAAGTGAATTTTCATACCATAATGCATAATCTTTATGATTATATATAACCCTCCCTCTGAAGCCACATCGCCCCCAACATCTTCAAAGGTATTCTAAACACAGTGTAACACATCCCAGAAATCTACTTTACCCCAAACTTAATCAAAATTGCACAATGGCTTTCCATTATTATTATTTGTCCTTTTTTTTTGGGCGGGGGGGTGGGGGAGCTCAACTATTCCAAACTCATCAATACATTATATGCCAGAAATTAGCTTCCTTTACAAATTATTTTTCTTTTTTGTTCGCACTAAATTTAAAAAAGGCAAACAATTAATTTTTATCCTCTATATCTTTTACCAGCATTTCTTTAAGAATCATTAATTAATGTAGTGATAGTCATATTGTATATGCTGCCAAATGATATTGGGTAATGATTGTCTTGAGCAAGGAGATAGTGAGAAAAGCCTTCTTATAATATAATTATGTCTGTTAATTAAGAGAATTCTTTATGATTCCCCATATTTGATAAATATGATTAGATATATATATATATATCTATCCAGAGTTATTTGGGGAGTTCTTTGCGAAATTATCCAGAAATATTTGAGCTTGGAATTTTAGGAGATTTCACATGGTAATGACATGAAAACTTAGTGAACTATCGGCCTAATATAGATACAAACTTCTCACTTAAATACATATTTATAAAAAAAAAATCATGGGATATTGAAGCTTCATGCCTAAATCACATCGAATAACTAGTTCTACGTATTCGCTTTTCTCTATTGTTGACGTTTTTGTTAATGTTGGATTTAGCTTTCTATTTAATCTTGTGTTGTTAGCTAGTTTCTTCTTGACCTAAAGTCATATTATGAACCTAGCTATTTATATATAGATTAGAACTTGTATCCACCTTGTATTTGTGTTTGCTGATAGTTTTGGTTACTTAATCCCGGATTATTATTGTACGTCTACTTGATGATTAGACACCATTTAATATGAAGTTGAGAATTAGGGTTTGCGTTGACAAAGGAGATCTTAATTGGACCATTGATTGAGTAATATAGCATTAGACTATATATGTTCTCATTTGAAATTAGGATGGACATAAACGTAAGGGTTTTATATATTTATATAATTGTTGTAGATTGAGATTCAATATGGAAATGCCTCTTACGTAATTTTGTTGGACATAGCTCATTTAAGTTGAGAGAGACTCTTATATGTGGATCAAAATACAGTTATAATTATTAATACTTGATATTAAGAAAACTAACACCGAATAAAAAAAAATAAAAAATAAAAAGACTTTCAGTGGTTACAGAAAAAGTTGCCGCTAAAGATGACTTTCACCACTGACCTTTTCAGTTGCTGTTAAAAGCCAGACTATCAGTAGCTACTTTTTTCAAAAAGCTAGAAATTTAATATTTATTTTATTTGTAATTTTATTTAAAAAAATAATATTTTTACCTAAAAATAATATTTAAAAAAAATAAAAGTAATGAAATTAATAATTATATAAATGTGTAAAAATTATTATTCAATCAATAATATACCATATATAAAATAAAATGCAAATAAATAAAATACTAAACACATACAATAAAATTATCATCCAATTTACTTTTAGTTTCTAATAATATTATATTTTGTAAGTATAGATATATGTACAAATATATATACATATATGTGTGTGTAGATAAATGTCTAAAATTTATTATATAGTAAAATATTATATACATATATATATTTAAATATATGTTTAAAGTATGTAAAGTCATTATAGATCAACTAGTAAAGGCTCATGCGCACCCTCAAGGGGTTAGAGGTTTGATTTCTGGAGAAGACAAACTTTTAGATTTATGCAACACATGGTAATGCGAGGTGGAGACATGTGGCATAGGTAAGGTGGCATATAAGTGGCAACACATGATATGCTGGGAATGGTGGTGATGTGACAATTGTCGGTGACGTGGTGCCAATGGGTAATGATGTGGTAATCACAAGAGTAAATTATTATTTTTTTAATAATTGTGAAAAGTCACAGCCAGTACTTTCAACAACAATCATTATAGCAATGACTCTTTAACGATGACTTATCGTCGCCAAAAGTCTTTTAGTAGCGACTTTTTATACTTTCAGTGGCGATTGTCGCCATTGAAAGTCAATTTTTTTTTTGTAGTGAATGCATTTATATGGTGATTGGTATGTCATATGAAGCAAATGGAGATCAATAACTTTAATTTAGCTTGCAGCTTAGCTGTTGTATTTGTGTGGTGTGAGATAATTCATATTCAAATCCTATCCTTAATTAATGTTGGTTTATTTAATCAATTAATTGTGAATTGCTCAAATTAAGCCAATATGTAAAGTTAATGTTCAATTGGGTTATTAGCACCGAGTGCTTATAATATAAGAACAATACTTTGTTCATCCTGTTTCACACTAAGTATATGTATCATTCTATCGAAGGTAATTATATTTGAGACATTTTCGAATATTAAATGTAGATATTTATTCTAATGAAAATTCAAATCATGACTCTCAAATTGCGAGTAACTGTCCAGTTAGATCCAAACTTCATTGGTCTGCCCATCATTTTATCACTTGATTGATTTATATATGATCCATGCACTTGTGTTTTTTTCCTGGCTATAATGACCCCGTGTACTTGTCGAGTGATGGGTATAACACAAGTACTAAAACAGAGTATATTCTTCACCCAAAAAAAAAAAAAAGCAGAGAAGGTCAGCCGCAAAACTAGTTAGCCATTATTAATAGTCCGTTCCCTTAAAGTTCAGGTGATGAAATATTATGTGAATTCTAGTTATACATTAAAAAGGTTCTAATAAATATATCCAATATCTGAAACTTTTCCAAACCACAAGCACCTATCTTCATACTTCAATTAGTTTAATCAGTAGCGGCATTAAAATAGTCCAGCTGAGCATACAAGTTTCTTATAATCAACCAGCGTTGATCCATGTTTGAACATGTATATATATCACATAACTATAAAAATTAAAATCAGATATATATATATATATACACCCAAAAGAAAAGGAACCACCTCATGAATGGGTAAGCTATATATTTAGCCACCAAGCTAATAACAAATTCATTCAATAATGCAGAAAATGAACTATCAACGAAAAAGTCGGTGACTATACCCACACAGACATCATTGGGCTATGATAGATCTATCAACTACAAAAGCAATTTGTCAGCTAAAACAATAATGGTCTCTAAACCTGTAATCTCACGCAATTAATAACAGTAGAATCGACCCCATGCAATTAATTATACCTCAACAAGCTAATAGTGCTTAACCCAAATTAACGTATAGGCTGCTTCCTATATAAAGCAGTGCGATTCTACGACTATAGTATCCCTCACTCAAAGGCTTTTAATTTTCTTTGCCACATCTATCTTGAGAAGATTGTGGCAATATTATCAGTCTTTCGATGAAGAAGACAAGTTCCACAACAATGCATTGCGTTCTTTTGCGCTTCTTGCTGCCATTGTTTCTTCTTGTCACCTTCTCTTTCTCTTATTCTTCTGCAGATGAAGCCTTTTCAGGTAATTGTTCTTTCTGTTCTCACACCATATACATATATATATATATATATATTTGTGTTTTTCTTCTGTGTTTAACTAAAGAGAGAGTTATGTTTACATATTTTATTTTTTTTAAAATTTTATTTTATCCTATTGTATTTTTGTAGTGGTATGTTGCAAAATTCACGTTTTTTTAGGCAAAATCACTTATATAAGTGGTAGTGGGATTTAAATCCTTATTTTAATGAAGTTGAAAATGTTCACTTCTGTTATCATTAGATGATGGGCTTTAATCTTTTTTTATGCATATTTTATTGTTGATATTCGCATTTGTCTGGTAGTAGCTTTATTATTACTAAATAGTTTTACTGCATCACAAAATAAAGAGAATCCGTTATTTGTTTTTGGGGGGGGGGTCTAATGCAATTTTGACAAAGACACTTGAACGGAAATCATTAATCATTAATGAATTAAAACAGGGAAATAATTATTCCACATCGACATTAAATAGTACTGTTTGCTGAATAGGCCTTTTCAGAGTTCGGGACACTTAATTGTCTAACTAATTATAGCAGCGTGATCTTGTTGATTTAAGACTACTTGAAAATTCTGCATAATTATAATTATATTGTGTGTGGCAGGTAATAATGAAGTGAACAGCATTAATGGAAACGAAGACTTGACAAGAACAACGTTGAAGAATAATGTTGGTGAGGATGATGAAGAGAAGTTCAAGTTTCTTCCGCACCATAAACATAAGCCATTCTTCAAGAAGCCATTTTTCAAAATCCCACCGAAAGTAGTTCCACTGAAACCAATTCTAAAGCCAATTCCAGTGAATGATGAGAAGCCTTTGCCAATTCCTGGATTCAAAAAGCCTTTTCCTAAGCCTTTCCCATTCGTGAAGAAACCAATTCCTAAGCCCTTCATTATTCCAAAGCCAATTCCTTTTGAGAAGAAACCATTTCCCAAGCCTTTCATTCCAAAGCCAATCCCTGTTGATGATGAGAAGCCATTGCCAATTCCTGGATTCAAGAAACCTTTCCCTAAGCCTTTCATTCCAAAGCCGATCCCTTTTGTGAAGAAACCATTTCCCAAGCCTCTTCCAAAGCCCATTCCTTTCCCAAAAAAGCCATTCTTCCCTCCAGTGAACCCTTGAGAGAGGCAAAAACTTTTCTAAAACCTTAATTACATAAAAAAACTATATGCACCCTGTGTTAAATAATTAATATTAAGCTCTCCTTTCTCTGGTTCTGCATCTCAAGATCCATTGCATCTGAATTTGCCGAAATATAATTTATAGCTTATCCATTTCCAGAGTGTGTATGCGTTGTACTTCTGAATTATATATGCTGATATTAATTAAATAAAGCTTTGAAAGCAGCAATTACATTTCATATTGTTAACAAAAATCCATATTAATTACATGTCCTTGTTGTTTATATATATACGTATACATACATACATACATACATACATACATACATACATACATATATATTTCTTTTTTTTTCTCTTTTCTTAATTTTCTCTGTCAATAAGTTCTTACGTACTTAACAGTTAGATCGATGTAAAATATAAATCAAAGTTGCATAAACAAAGTCAACTCCAAAATTACAAAGACTTAATTTAGCAGCAAAGCACAACAAGAAGATCAGCACCTTTCTCTTTCACGTAATAACGTGGTTCTAATAGACATGCTGATAGTTGAACAATCCGAGTTTTGACTTTTGAGTTCAAAAAATTTTTGTTTGAGAATATCTCTATCATCAATTATGGTCTCCCTCGTCATTAATTAATCAGTAAAACAAAGACTACTTTTAAGTTTGGGATAATGACTGGCGCCAAATCAAATCAAAACAAACTCTTGAAATTCTTGATTGGATTGGAATGAAAATACAAGTTTCGTATCATAAGAGATTGGGGTGTTTGGATTTTTTTTTTCTCCTTTTTGTATCATATGTACTCACAATGATGAAGTGATAATTAAATGTAAATTTGATTTGGTATTATTATATCCATTGCAGAGTAGACTTAAAAGTTTATACTCACTACAATCCTAAATATAGGAGTTAGATATAGAGGTTTACTTTGATCCTATAAATAAAATGTCTAAATTCACTTTATCTCTAATATTTATAATTTTTTATTTTAAACTATCCCCATTGATTGTATATAGTTTTCTATCGAGAAATGATTCAAATGCATATAATTAATATAGAAGTTAGAGTAAGAAAATCAGCCATACTTTTTACAATTAGCTCAATTAATTTTTTAATCTTTATAAATCAATGCAAAAACGTCTTGCAGGTACCTAACTATATATTTTCCCTCAATTCTTAATTTGGAATCAATGTATTTTTTTTACTTACAATTAAATTGTTAACTTTACTCTATTAACACACAGTTAACTCATGTACTAGGCTAATAGTGCTAATGGAACAAAGTTACAATGGCTAACGGTGCTAACAAAATAAACTTAAAGGGTATAATTAAAAGAGAAAGACACTCAAATGTCATATTAAAAATTAAAGAAAAGTATAGATACATGAAAAAATGATTTTCTCTAAATTATCTAGCTCATATCAAGGAATTTGGAGAAATTAAGAATTCAATGAATCTTATTGATATACATTATTTTGTCAAAAAAATATCTATAATATGAAAGGGCAGGAGTATATATACCAAGAGGCAAGAGATAGTGTCCCATAGCTTCTTTTAATTCCCTTACTGGTACGTTTAAACTTGCACATCATTGAATGGCAAAAAGGGGTGATCTGATCAACAATATAATCGGTGCGAATATATTGTAATTGATATCTATAATCATATCACACCCTCAACTAAAAAATAACGCTATTTAATTATTAAACATATATATAACCTCAGATTATTTAATAAAAGTAAAAGAAAACATGCAACCAATTAAATCAACCATTTCCTCTAGAATCAATCCGTTACATGTTTATATAAAACTTTTTTAATCAAGCATATGTATCCTTTTTATAAAGATAATTCAATTTAAAATACTATCAAATACTAAATATATTTTATAAATGATGATTCAAACTTTAATTCGTTAATGAAACTCAGCGAATCAGCCGTGGTTGGTCTTAGACCGTAAGCCACCAAAACTCAGTGCCTAAAAGCCCATGAGCAAGTAACACCCACACCGAAGAAAAAGACAACCTCAATAATACATGAAGATAAAAAGTGCACTGATTGCATCTTTTAAATTTATAATTGATATAATATGTATAACAAAAAAAATTTTAATTGATATGTTCACGGAAAGAAAATTATGATTGATTTGATGGAAGAGATAAATCTGTCATGTAACATGAACATGGTGAATTAAAGTTTCAATCCTTATTGAAAGATGTATCAACATTTACTAAGGTTTAAAAAACCAGACCGGGCATTGAAGCGGATGAGACAGTGGTTTAAGGGTTGATGGTTCAAATCGGGGTTAAGCCGGAATCAAACCGGTGATCCCGGCTATATTAAAATAATATAATTTAGTAAACTGTATTTTATTTTAAAAAATTAATAGCTAAAACCTAGAATATTATTTTATTTTACCCTTATTTAAAATTTTTAGAGTTTAATTAAATATCAGTAATAATAACAATTGAGATAAAATGAATTAATTTTATTTTATGTCTTTATGTGAAAATTTGTTTAAATAGAAAACAAAAAATTTGAATCTAGTTTTGTTATCATGTTTTTTTAAAAAAATTTAATGAATCATATCATCCCATTCTGATTCCATTTTTCAGTGTTTCTACCTTTTAAATTTTTTAAAATAATTTTCTTTTTTAAAACAAGAGTCAAACCGCCAATCCAATAGTTCAGCGGTTGGTTGGTTCAACACTGGTTTGATTGGTCTGAACCAATTCCTGGTTCAACTACTCAACCAGACCGGATTAAGAACAGATTCACTAGTTTACGGTCTAAACCGGCCGGTTCGATTCGGTTTTTTGAACATTATTTACTACTTAATAGTAGAGGAGACATGAATTTAGAATAAAGAAAATTTTTAATTGATGAGATATTATAGTAATTCACAGAGTTGTAAATTTAAATCACACTACAGATATAAAAATCCCATTGAAGGAAGATATCTCTAGATTTAAGAAGCATACTCTAACCCTAATGAATTTCACAAGAAGTTTTCATGGAGAAAAAAGTTTTGAATTGATGGATTGATTGGTGAAACAATCCCTGCCACTTGCATGCGTGCTTCCAAATTGAAGTTAATTGCCCCATGTGCTCTTCTGTTCGCTCAAACAGGGACCACTCTATTTTTAATAATTAAGAGAAAATATAGGTTTTGCTTCTAAATTTTGTTAACATCAATTTTTCCTAAATCTTGGACCAGAATAATTTAGTTCTTCCATCTTTTTTAACTTAAAAAACTCAGTTCCTATGATTTTTTTTTTTTTTACCCATAACACCTCAATTTCTATAATTCCTTAACTCAGAGCTCGTGTTTTTATTTTCTTCTTTAATTGTTTTTTTTTCATTTTATGCTCTCTAGTTTGACTCAGTGCCTCTAGGAATTTGCAAACAACAAAAACATAATTATTCATTAAAACCAAAACTTTCACATATACTCCTCCAATCAAATAATTGGGATCTAAGTCTAACCATCTTCTTCCTTTCAAGGAGGGGGAGTTGTTGACAGCTGAGGCCTGCTCCTGAGCTCTGCAAATATTTTCACTCAATCTCATGCCGGTCAGTCATTCAAGTCCTTTCATTAAAACCTATTATAATGGGTATAAAATTTTAAAAGAATCACATCCTAAAGATTTCTTTTGATGCAAAAAATTTACGGTAAACTGGGTTTCGAGAACTCATTAGAGTTATGGCATACCTCTAGATTTAAAAATATCTTACATAAATATTTAGAAATCACCTATTAACAATATATTTATCACATTGACTGCTTAATTTGGACATATGATCCTGTTGAATCCATATTGATTCTTTACCAACTAGATCAAATATTTGCTCGGGATCTGTGGAACTTATGATAGATATCCCACTGTACCATACTCTTCGATATTGTCAACATTGAAAGTCCTCTCTCTTTCTCTTCATTATTTCTTTTGTTTTTTTTTTGATACATCTTTCTCTTCATTATTTCTCCCAAGGCCATGTGCGTCTGTAGCTTTGAACAAGAAGTTCCAATATTATTATTGTAACATTATTTTGTACATGTGATGCCAAATATATGACATATGAACAATATACAAACACTCATGGCCTCAACAATTTTTAATTCTTATCTTTTTTTAAAAAAAAATTACATTATCAATGCTTCATCAACAATAATCAAGTAAGCATATAGAGAGGTAATTAAAGAAGATGAATAGAATATTTTAAAAAATTGATATATTAACTAAAATAGCTAGCATACTTAATATAATTAAATTAAGTAAATATATCTCACATTTAGAATCGAAGGAAAATAGAATATAATTTGACGAACAGAGCAGTGAGGATTCCACTTATTTGTTGGGTGCGCTTTAATGAAACAGCAACTAGATTATATTCATGTTTGGTAAAGCTAAGGCAAAAAACACATGATAATTAGAAACAAACATGTTTAAACACAAGTAATTAACATATATATATTGCTAGGTATAATTTATTAATATTGTATTATGGTCCGCATGAATGTGATTGTTTGTGTTTGTACTTCACAAAGCATCGGTGGTCACTTGTACAATCACGCACGTGGATATACCATGTGGAGGACACGCAGTATATGCGTTTGAATAAGTTCATATTTAATATCATACAAAATATTTTTTTTTCACTTTTTTATTACATGATTAAACTATTCAAGGAAAAATTTATCAATTAGAATTTACTTAATTATTTTTATCTTATAATTTAATATTTTGAAGATGATTTTATGAAAGAACTTAAATGAATGGTTCAAATATTAATTTAATGTTTATTAAAAGGAAATGTAATGGGAAGTGAAAAGGAGAGGCTTTAGTCATAGGCATCTTCACATAGATCTCTCTTTCAAAATATTGTTTGGTTGGGGTTTTTTTTTAATGAAGGTTAGGAGAGGGAAAGGTTGGTGAAGTTAGAGCCGGTAAACGGGCCCGCAGGTCAAATGGTGCTGGCCTGTGTGGCCCGCATCAAAACGGGCTGGGAAAACCCTAGCCCGAGCCCGAGCTGGCAGGTTGGCGAGCCAGCCCGCCATTTTTTAATTTTTTTTAATATATATTTATAAATTTTAATAAATATAAATACTTACACAAATAATTAATATGAAGTTAATTGGCTTCAAAAAACATCTTCGGAATAAATTTTCATATATTATTTAGCAATTATAATATATTTAATAAATTTTATTTATTTTAATCATAAACCTCTTTTAAAAAATATTCATTTTGATACATAAATAACAATAAGATGGAAATA
>QFDD01007311.1:0-11856 GCA_006871305.1 Vachellia collinsii
AACGAACAACACCGACGCATCCATCTTATGAAAGTAGATGATTTATATCAGCCCACACAACATGGTGGTTGTGGCCTAAAAGACCCCAAAGTGCAGAACTCAGCTTTCCTTATGAAGCTGGCCCATACATTCTTAACAAAACCAGAGGTATTATGGGTACAGATACTCAAAGGCAAATATGGAGGACGCATGCAGAAGAACAGGAACGCATCCTACTTATGGCGAAGCCTAACCCCCATATGGGAAGATATTGATCTAGGATTGTCCTGGAAAATTGGGAATGGAGAGAAAATTCGCTTCTGGTCGGACCACTGGGTAGGTGATTTGGGACCACTGCGTCTTCTATCTAGTGCACCTATACCTACTCATGAGCTTACTGTAACCCTGAACTCTTTTGTTACACCAAACGGAGAGTGGAGATGGGATCTTTTTGCACACCTACTGCCCCAAGATATCATTGAGAAGATCCAACAGATCTGTCCACCATCCAGGGAAGGCCAGGAAGACACACAGGAATGGCATCTTAATGGGAAGAATGGATTCTCAGTTCAGTCGGCTTATCGCTCTCTTCTGGAAAACGAATGGAATGAAAAGAATTCGCACTGGGCTCTTGCGTGGAAGTGGCCAGGAGCTCAACGGGTAAGAACTTTTCTTTGGTTGGCCTTGAGCAATAAATTGCTCACTAACTGTGAAAGGCATCGGAGACACATGACTGCTACTAACCAATGCCAGATTTGCCACGTCGGAGCAGAGGATATAAATCATGTATTACGGGACTGTACACTAGCTACAGCTTGCTGGAATCTAGTTGTTCCAAATCATCTCCAAGCAGAGTTTTTCCACAAGTCGTATGAGGAATGGTTTCTAGAGAACCTGCACCCCAGGAAGCGTCACTCATCTTGGCGTATCATGTTCGGTATCTTGTGCTGGAAATTATGGCTTGCAAGGAATAACCAGCTGTTTAATCACAAGCAAACCAGTGCCCAACGTCTAGTAAATGAAGCTCTTGCATTTACGGACTACACGATGAATGTTCAAGGCTTCCGTGGAACTTTATCTGAGACCTAATTCCCCACTTAGTTTATTCTGCTTTTATGTTGGACATTAATGTACATATTTAAACTTTAATATAATTACCTTTTTTACTCAAAAAAAAAATGAGAATATAACACTTGAATTACGGGTTTAGATAAGATGAAAACAATGTTATAATCACCATCGACACATAAATCTTGGCTTACGTCTCAGGAAACTGGAGGGTGAAATCTTGGGGTAGTGATACGTGAAGTAATTCATCCATAAGAACGTGGATAAGAATCTGGTCTTGCCATTTTATGTAACTGAGTTATATATGATCTCTGAAGAGACAGCTATCATGCCATGCGAAGGCTTCTTTCTTGATGGTTAATGACAAATAACCACAAACATGCAATTTTAGGAAGCTTAAAATTTAAGTGTCGATTTAACATTTGGGAGTGGAGGGGTCATTTTTAAGAGAATGATTAGTTTTCAAAAGATGGGGGAAAAATGGACTGACTCATGAAAATGGAGTGGCCTTGTTAATTAGAATTAATGAATATTTTTGAAAAATATTTTCAAATCTGAACTTCATTAATAGTTGTTGAAACCTATGTTTTGATGATGACACCGAAACCAAAGAAGAAGACGAGAATATTCACTTAAAAGTAATGTTCAAAAAATTGAATCGAATTGATCGGTTTAGACCGTAAACCAATGAACATGTCTTTGATTCGGTCCTGTTGAGTAGTTGAATCGATGATCAGTTCAGACAAATCAAACTGGTGTTGAATCGGTCAAACCGCTGAACCATTGGACTGACGGTTTGACCGGTTTGACTATTGTTTTAAAATAAAAAATTGTTTAAAAAATTTTAAAAGATAGAAACGCTGAAAAATGGAATCAGAATAGGATGGTATAGTTCATTAAATTTTTTAAAAAAACATGGTAACAAAACTAACTTTAAATTTTTTATTTTCTATTTAAACAAATTTTCACATAAGGATATAAAATCAAATTAATTCATTTTATCCCAATTGTTTTTATTACTGATATTTAATTAAACTCTAAAAATTTAAAATATGAGTAAAATAAAATAATATTCTAGGTTTTAGCTATTAATTTTTTAAAATAAAATACAGTTTACTAAATTATATTATTTTACTATAGCCGGTTTGACCCCAGCTTGACCCCGATCTGAACCATCAACCCTTGAACCACTATCTCATCCGATTCAATGCTCAGTCTGGTTTTTTGAACCTTGCTTAAAAGGAATTATTTGAAGAATTGATGAAACTTATGAAGAACAAACAAAGATGAAGCTTGGTATGCCTCTGCATTTAGTAACAATATGGAATGTTAGAATATGTGTAGGAGTTGGGCATCACCCATTTGTTTGAAGCTATCGTGACTGAGGGAAAGAAAATAGCTCAGTGAGAACTAAAACTTCTTCCCCTGAGAAAGAAAGTTGTGCTTTTTCAATACCAAAACAATATTGCAACCCCTTACATATAAAAGCCAAGGTCTACTTGGATATTACACTGCACTACCAAATACACAACCATAATAATCTAAGCAATTAATTCTTCATTCAAAAGAGCTAGACATCCTGGATACGTTATAGGTAAAATCGCGCCATCTCCTACTAGCATATGAGCATCTTTAGCTAGAAAATCCTCACACTTCATGGCCTCACTTGCTCAGTTTATTTTCCTAGTTTCAGAACCTCATTCCGTTACAAGTTCAAATTCTGTTCACATGCATACATACATATATAAAAGGAAAGATAGATCAATCAAGACAGCCCTATGTTTAACCTATGGACCAAGTACCTAAGAAAGTCTATAAAATAAGTTCCTCGCTTTATAACTCCAAATTATACAGATGATTTACTTAGGCTCAATTTTTGGTTGTAGGGGTGCTGCACTTGAATCAAAGGAATAATCACTGTAAATATTCTGAGAACTCCCTCTTGTTATCTCATTATAACTAGATGACGTAGACGCTGTTGAATCAGAAGATTTGTTCAAACCAGTTATCAGCAAAATGCCTTCCATTTCTTTTACCACATCATGCATTGAAGGTCTGTCAGCACCTGTATCTTGAAGACACTTCATTGAGAGATCCACAAAGTTCTCTAAACCCTTCAGTGTCGATGATTCTGAGCCAATGGTTGGGTCAAGCATTTCTTCAAGACCATATAACACCTTTGTTCTATCAATTGAATTCCTAACCACTTTCACAATGTATTGCCCTTTTTCTATAGGTTTTCTCGCAGTTATCATCTCCAGCATCAGGACTCCAAAGCTGTAAACATCGCTCTTTTCTGTCAAATGCTGACTCGTGTAATACTCTGGATCTAAATAGCCCTATATATCAAAAGCAAAAAATCCATTCTCATCAAATTAGTTTGATAAAGCTTTATGGTATCTGCGAGATTTCTAGACATTAGATTCCATAACCAAAAATAGAATTGCATTCTTGGGACTGTTAATTATAATTTAATGGTACAATAGTGCATTCAATCCTCAATCAGTTTGTATAATAAGATGAAATCTTCTCTAAAGTCAAAACTTAGTTCTGTTGTTCTCTTTAGTGTAAAAGGGTTTAGAAGATACCAAACGTACCATTGTTCCTTTAACTTGAGTGGTGATATGATCTTTGTCACAATCAACCATAGTCTTGGAAAGCCCAAAATCAGCTACTTTGGCATTTAAATGATCGTCCAGCAAGATGTTACTTGACTTGATGTCCCTATGTATGATACAAGGATTCGCATGATCATGAAGATAAGCTAAACCTTTAGCAGCACCAAGCATTACCTTTAGCCTTCTAGGCCAGTCCAATCTAAGTCCTGATTTCCCTGGATACAGTCACAGATCACATCTGTGTTATTTATAGAAGAAAAATATGCCAAGTCTATCATGTCCCACCTTGCTAATCATACAGAAGCTCTTATTGGTATCTTTTAGGAAACTGCGTTTTGCATAAAAGATTAAGGGTACATATTGACTTTGTCTTTTTATCAAAGTAGCTTAAGCCAATTTGATAAGATCCACCTCAACGTTATATACATCCAATTTATTGTCCAATTAATCGATGCAAGACTCTTAATATATTCTAACATGTAGGTGGTGAAAAGTGGATAGAAATACCTGAGATAGTATCATGTAAAGTTCCATTAGGGACATACTCATAAACCAGCATTTGTTCTTCTCTCTCAAAGCAGAACCCCACAAGGCTTACAAGATTCTTATGGTGGACCCTTGACAGAAGTTCAATCTCAGCTTTAAACTCAAGCGCTCCCTGCTTAGACTCTTTTTGAGTTCGATATTCTTTTTTAGCTCTTTTTATGGCTACTAGTTGCCCATTGGGAAGTGTCCCTTTATAAACCTGTCAACAAATACTTGCCAAATGTTTAATTATAAATATTAATTTGACCAACAACATACATAACATATTAGTGATAGTCATTATTTAAAGATGAAGGGATAAATTGTAAAACCTCCTATGTTAAGGAATTGTGTTTTCATTTTCATCCCTTTTTTAATTAGCTATATATTAAACCACTGGGAATTGAAGATGAAGATGAGAAATGACCTTTCCATAAGCCCCAGATCCGATATCATTGTCTTGAGAAAAATTTCCGGTGTATTTCTTAACCTCTGCAAAAGAGAATTGCCGTGCTCCTTTCAATTGAGGGCTCATGATTTTGTTGCCATTTGAAACCCATTGCCCTGCATATTGTAGAAGGTCTATCAAATTGCAACAGAATTTAGAGGAATATTTTTAATTTACCTCTTATAAATGATATCTTACCAAAAGGGTTGCTTCGATAAATAGCTTTTTCAGCCCTTTTCTTTTGGTAGAAAGCACAGATGCCCGCAATAAGTAGTAAGACCAGCACAAAAGAACCACCAGCAATTGCTCCACTTATCAAAGCAACATTTGGCGATTTACTTGATTCCACAGGTTCTTCTAAGTGACAAAAAAGAAAGGAAAAAAAAAAATTTAACGTGAAGCAATAGGTAACTATAATGAATGTCTAATACAAAGTATAAAACAGGCTAACCAAGGAAATTACCATAGTATCCATAAGGGTATGGAAAGAAATAGAATGGATAAACGGTCAGGTTGCTTAGAAGAGAAGTTATACTAGAAATCTCAGTCCTGTTGAAATGATCTTCCCTTGAAGGGAACACTTGTATGCTCAGTTCAGCATCTTGAAATTGATTCTGGGTCAGATTTGTCAGCGAAACTGAATCCACAGGTAGATAATTAGCTTTAAAATAACCCACTAGATCCCTCTCAAAGTGAGTATATTTTTGCCAGTCTGGGAAGGAAGGTGTTCTGAAACTTAAGAACCCCATGAATGGATATGAGCATTTGCAGTTTGGACTGAGATTCTGATCTGATCTGCAGCCAGCAGGAGGGCAGGAACTTGGTGGTGCAGTATATGTTATATTGACTGGCACATCAGAACAGTAACTTCGTGTTTCTCCATCTTCATGGCAAATAGGATTGTCCACCAGTCTGAATGCAGAAAAGGATAAGAAATGTAAAAAGGAAAAACTTAGGTTAAGTTTATATGTGAATTTACAAGTGCGCATGCACATTTTAACAACTAACAATGACAAAATAACAACTGTTTATACGAAAATTTACAAATCCTAATTTACATTAAAAGAACTGACATAAAAATGTACAAGTGCTCAGAGGCGGATTTACAAATACACATACACATTTTAACAATTGAAATAGTAAAATAACAAGTGTGATTGGAGAACTTGATTTAATGAATATAAGAAATTTGATTTAAGGTTTGTCCAATGTAAAATATGCAATGGACTGAGAAATTAAAACTCCATTGAATGAACAAATTGCCTTTTCTGTATACTGCTAGATGATAAGGGAGCCCATAATAATCTTTAAGATTTATGTCTTACATTATCTTGATGTTGGAGGCAAGATCTTGTTGCTCAAATTTCTCAATTTTGTTACCCTGCAACTCAATTCGTTTCAGTTGATTTCCGTAAGCGGTGCCAATGTCCAAGGTGCCATTGAGATTATTAAGATTTAGGACCCTGTAGTCACATATTAGCAGAAATTAATATGTGAGATTTCCTCTTTTCTTTCCTGTTTGGATGTGATCATTCATTATATTAGAACCTTACACAAGTTAAAACGCAAGACTAAATTGGACCTTCTACAATTATATAATTAAATATTCTGAGAGAGAGTAACAAAAGGAGTGAGACTATGAATAGGATTCACAATCCTTTTCTTCTCTCTCTCTCTCAACACATTCTATGAAATGAAAAGAATTTGTGACAGTCGAGGTTTCAAATTGCATGGTACTAAATATAATTTCTGTATTACTCACACATTCTGTAAATAAACAAGACTGAAGAAAGAAGCAGGAATCTCCCCTGTAAGTTGATTGTCCTCCATCTTTCTGCCATGGGAAAAGTTGTTAAATTCCAATGTTGTTGAAGACATACAATGTTGAAGTGCAAAAGTAAAGACATACAATGTTGTTAAATTCCATAGAGTAGGAAGCCATGGTGGAAAATCTGAAGGGTCGAAGCTATTGTTGCTCATGTCACTTCAAAATAAACTAAGTCAGCCATTATCTAGGAGTAATATTATTTTCTTCACAAATTTTATTCGATAACAATAGTAATGTGACTTTCATAAAATTTATTCATTTCTATATAATTACAGGTATGTGAGCAAATTCATTCCACGCAGGCTTGGCATAGGACCAGACAGCTTATTGTTGGACCAGTACCTGCAAGCCAAAAAAAAAAAAACAGAGGGTTGATGTTTTGAGGCCATTAATTAAATAATAAATTTTTTCTGGTAATCAATTCATCTCTGCTTACATCTCTTGAAGATTCTTAAGATTATTGATGTTCTGAGGCAAGTGTCCACTTAAGGAATTATTGTCAAAGCGCCTGCAGCCATAGAAGGATTCTTGAGCCAGAAAGAATCTAGTTGAATTCTAACCTATTTAAAATATGAAACACAGACACTTACACCACCTCCAGACTCTGAACAAGTCCAAGTGTCAAAGGAATGTTGCCTGTAAGTTGATTGTTATCCAAAATCCTGCACCGAAAGATGTTCAGGTAGAAATGCAGATTCAGATAGCCTAATATAGTATAATAGAGTCTAAGAGAGAGAAGATGTCCCTGCTAATGTATTCCCTCCGGTCCACAATATAAGTCACCTTCTAGAAAGATTATTTGGTCTATAATATAAAACATTTGAAAAGTAATTAATGCTTATTTGCCAATGTTGCCTATATAATTAATGCTTGAATATGGCTCATCATTTTTTCTCTCCCCTTCAAAATCTCATTATTGGGGTAAAAGTGGAAATTTTTTTCAATTTAAGGCATATTTAATGAGTTAACATGCTCTTTCTTGGTTCCAATGTGATGGTTGAAACTTCAAAATAACTTATATTTTTGAGTAACTTATATTTTAAACTGGAAGGAATGCATTTATCATTCTATCATTTTCTGGTTGATTGTGTTATTTACTTCTATATCATTGACTCCTTCCTCTGTACCATCAATCCCCAGTCTTTATGCTGGCCTAGCTTAGTTTCAATATGAGCAAGAAATCTTACATACTTTTTTTATTTGTCAAATATTGAGTGGTACATACTTTTTTTATTTGTCAAATATTGAGTGGTACTTACACATGTATCAGAGTCATTTCTGGGCTAAAAAGCTGAGGAGGGATTTTTCCTGAAAGCTTGTTCTTTCCAAGATGACTGTTGGAAATGGAAATGTATGAATGAAATAGTAACCAACTCATGAAAGCTATTCATTATTGGAGGAAAAATGGAAAATAATACAGAAGAGAGAGTTGAAGTACAAGTGCTTTGCAGTGAGTAGTTTATCAAGACCAGGCATACTGCCACTTGATACTGGGATGGGTCCTTCAAGATAATTTTCGGTTAAATCTAACCAAGTAAGCTTTGACAGATTACCAATCGAAGGAGGAATTTTCCCGGAAAATTTGTTCCTATTCAAAGATCTGAAATGAAAATTTAAAAAAAAAAAAAAAAAAAAGGAGCTGATTTAGAGTGTCACCCCAGAAACTCAAATCAGCTTTTCTGTAAGTCTAATGGAAAGTTTTTTCTCCATAATTCTTACAGGAAGACAAGCTGCTGCAGGGATCCTATATCATCGGGAATAGAGCCAGTGAGACTACAATCAACAAGAAACCTGAAAATAAGAAAGAACGTTTATTTGTTGAGAATCATTTGATATGAACTATTTGAGATTAGGGTTGTATTGTACTGTTAATAATAATCAATACAGTGTTCTTACAAGTTGGACAGTTTCTGCAAGTTTCCAATTTCTGGTGGAAGTGAACCAGTTAAGCCCTTGTTGTAAGAGAGATCCCTATCAAAGGACAAAAATCTCAGGACGAATTTGTGACAGCATTTTACAGAAAACGGTTTCTAATAAAAATTATATATGAATAAAACTACTGAGATTCAATCTTTAGTCATATTTGAAGATAATAGCCTAAAATGATTCCTTCAAGACATGCGGATGTTTTTCACTGCTCAATATGAATAAAGTTCCCCCTTTTGTGTTATGCTTCATTTAAGAACCTCATAGTTAGCATTCCCTCCTGTCCTTAATATAACAACTAGATAGGAGGTTTAATTTAATCCTAAATATAAGATTTTCATTCATATTATCTCCCAAATCTATAATTTTTGCCTTAAAGTATTCTTAGTGATTACACATATTAAAAGAGTTTTCATTAAGAGGTAGTTCTAATGCACATAATTAAAAATCATATTTTAGGAAAACTAATACCCATTCAATTCAAATAAATTAATTTAACTAATTTTTTTAATATCAACAAATTAATTATATAACTCTTATATTAAAGACTCAAACTAATCCTTAACATCTTTACCCAAATTTTGTTCACTCCTTTATAACACGATGAGCCAACCACTTACAGAGAGATGACACAGATTGGGAAGATTTGTTGGTCATGCGAAATTTGATGATAGCCTATAGCATATCAAATATTTCTTCGGTACTTAATATAAGATTCAATCCTCTCTTATCAATTGGGTCTTACGTTAAATATATGAGGAGCACAATAAGTAAACACTATAAGTAAATCACCTACAATGTTTCTAATTCAGATAGCAAACCAATATCTCCCGATAGCTGGCCTGTCAAATCTGTGCTTGATAATTTTCTGAAATATTAGGAAGCAAGTAAATCTCACAACACAAGACAACATAATACAAAGCAGGCAACTTCACATAAAAAATCCACAAGAAAAACTACAGCGAAGTAACACGAGAGTTGGTGCACTTGATTCCATCCCAACCATCATCACAAGGATCTGAACCTGACCAACTATCAGGAGTGTTCTTGATTACATCCATAAGAGACTTCAGAGCTATAACTGCATAAGGAATTCCAAACACAAAGTTAAGAATTTACATTAAAAGAATCCAGATTTTGATTCGCTGAAAATATGCAGAAGAGAAGGTGGAATAAATAAAAGGTCCCATTCTTTCTAGAACATGACAAATCGTGAGTTTAGAATATACATATAAGTATCCCACTTTTGGTTGCATAGAAAATATGCAGAAGAGAAGGTCAAATATCTCAAGAGCTTCAAGTTTCACTCTTTTTAGAACAAATAAATTAAAATTCAAAAGTTTTTGCATATCTTCTGGTTTAGAAGATGCTCAAGATTTCATTTTTGAGATGATACACTATATATGCAGAAACATGTGAAGTTATGGAGAAAATCAAGGAAGTAATATAATACATGAATCGAAAACTAAAACTTACAATCCTTTTGAGCTGTTTCTGCTTCTGCAACCAGAGAAAAGGCGAAAACAAGAACCAGTAACACTAATACTCTTTCTCCCATTATCTGGTTATGGTAGACCTGTTAGCTTAGCTTCACTCTCATAACTTCCCCTTGTTGAATTATCTACCTATCATCCCAATACACTGCTGTTATAGGAAAAGTTCTAGACAGCATTCTATGATATTTTCCCCCAGTTTTGTAAAATTTACCGAACTTATTTTATAAAGATGTACACATGTCGAGTACGGATGTGTTTAAAAGCTTGCATAAGAATTGATCTCACTTTCAATAGAACTATAAGTTATGGTATTTCTATGTTCCCATTTTATATTATGCCCAAGTATCCAAAATAATACCATCACAATTTTTAATATAAGATTTAGATAATTAATTTGTAGATATTAGAGAAATTAACTGAATTAGTTACAAAAATGTGTGTTGGTTTCCCTAGAATTTCATATTTAATCATGTTCTTATAATCATCTTTTAATAGAAACTCCTTGTTACGTGCAATCAATAACGATACTTTGGGAAGAAATTATAAATTTGAGAGATAAAATGGATTAGAGTATTATATTTAGAACTAAAATGAACTCCATATCTATCTTCTATCTTTAGCATAGGTAATATTTTTGTTGGATTTGACGCTTACCATGAGGACAATTTTTAAACTGAGAAATATTTACATACTCCTGAAATGTCATATCATCCATACTCTACTCAATAAAGATGTTCCAAATGTCCCTTATTGTGAATCTCGTAACCCATAAATTTCTTCTAATTATTTCTTTTTTTCCATAATAAATTAGGAGAAATTTATAAGATATGTGATCAACAATAAAGGATACTTGGAACATTTTTATTAGACAGAATATGGATGACGTGACACTTCTAGAGTATGTAAGTATTTCTCTTATTGGACTTCGGATCTGTTAGGCCATCAGAACCGAAAAGGATCCACCGTTGATTGGTGGGGCAATTTAATTAAAATTTTCTACCTAATTAAATAAATATGATTTAATTTATATCACATTTATGATGATTGTTGGTTGAGGGACAAGAAAAGAATAGGCCAATGTCCCGAAGCCATCCGTTTGCTCAAGGAGGAAGTGAATGAAGATCATAATTTTCATGAGCTCATTATCACTTGGCACACCATGTTACAACGAGAATGGAGCATTGACATTGTCAACGGGAATCGAATCAGGTTGCAGACTCACCAGCTGAGACAGAGAGAGCTCAAAATATGGAACATGCAAAATTTCCCAAAATGAGGTGATTTTGCCTATAAAGAGGGATGCCTCGCCCAATTGTTTTAAGAAATACTTATATAATTCAGGAGTACCATGCCATCTATACTCTATTTAATAAGAATGTTCTGAGTATCATCTATTGTGGATCTCATTCCTATGAATTTCTTCTAATTATTTCTCTTTTTCCATAATAAATATCTATTATAGTGGGTTATAGAAAAAGAGAAAAAATTAGAAAAAATGAATCAAATATGACTTGAAATATTTTTATTTGCAAGAATATGGATGAGGTGGCATTCATAGAGTATATAAGTATTTTTGAATTGTTTCTCTCCCAATCTTATTTTTCCGGCTATCTCTTGTTCACTTTCTGTCTCACTTTGTGTGGCATGTATGTCAGTATACGCCATCTGATCTAGCCTTATTCCTACGTTAATTTTGGTGACTCAACCCAGATTTAAACCTTTTTTTACCATAATTAAAGTGGAATTGTCTTTACATGGTTGAATCACTTTTAACACCTTGACCGTTTACCAGGTCTTGTCAATAAAGGTTAGATATTGTATAATAGAGCCAAAGTTAGTACTTTTAATACATACATACATACATACATACATACATACATACATACATACATACATACATACATACATACATACATACATACATACATACATACATACATACATACATACATACATACATACATACAT
>QFDD01007312.1:0-13406 GCA_006871305.1 Vachellia collinsii
TGAATCCTGATGAGAATTATGGCGGAAGATGGAACTTTCCTATCGATGAGTAGTAATTCAGTTCCTAGTTTTGCTCAAGGCCTTAAGATTTTGCTGGTTCATAACGATTCCCTGTTCATCCTCAACTTGTCATCCATGCTTGAGAAATACTCATTCAGAGGTATGAAGAGATCTAATGAATTCGAATCTGCTTTATATAGTTTAAAACTTCTTTCATGTTTTGTCTTATGCTAATGATACAATATAACATAACAGATCCATGAACAAAACCACAAAGGTAAAACAAGATTAATAACCAACATAAGGATTTGGCCAATCTCTGGGTTCGTGTGTATTGCACTACCTCGGCCATAGATCCAAGATCTAGTTTGTGGTGCAATAGATCATATCATATAGCGTGTGTTTGATACACACACAAATGAAGTTTTTGCAAGTATCGGTGCAATATACGTAGAGATTAAAGCTGCTTGCTGTCAGAAAAAAAAAGAACCATGCATTTATGAACAGCAAAAGTGGCTTTTAGATGATCAAAGAGCCAAGACATGATACTTTAAGGCATATGTTCTTGGACTTTACATCTATATATGCTCCTCATCATTTTTTTTTTTGGAAGTATATGTGTATATATATATAACTGAAGAGAGGTTTGTACTTTAATTATTGTGAAATTTAACAACTTCATTATACTTGCATGTATTCCTTTTATATTTCTTCCTCTAAGGCACGTCATAAAACAATAAAAAATTAATTCGTTAATTTTGGTAGTTTTAGCTGATTTTTAATTAGGTTTTTGTAGTTTTTTCTTTAGTTATAGACATCAATCTCAATGCTCATATGATCTATTAATTAAGACACATGTGGATGCAGACTAAATAACATGGAAATTATCACAAAATATAAAATAAAAGAGTTTTTTTTAAAAAAAAATAAAATGATGGAAGAAAATTTATTTATTATCAACATAAAAATAAAAAAAAATATTATTCTCATAAATGTCTCATTGCATCTATATATAATATGTGATATAGTTAATTTTAATTTTATTTAGATCAAAATGACAAAATTAACCCAGGTTTATGCTAAATGAGAGTTACGTCATTAGTGTTTTTTTTGGCCAAACACGTCATTAGCTACTAACGTCATTTCTCCTATAATTTAACAAATTAGTAGTATCGAAACCAATACCTATAATTGAATAGGATTTAATAAAAATGAGTGAAATTATTGGCTCTTTCATATTAATTTTTCATACGATGGACTCTCTCAGACTGGTTTTGTATGAGTTAGTTTTGTTCTATAAAAAACACAAGTGAATAATGAAGTCAAAAATAAATCTCATAAAAATCTAAAAAAGTGTTCGTAAGTTAGCTTCATTTATTGTATAGTATCCTGTGACACATCAATTCAATTAAGAAATGATCAAGATACTAATTATATTAAGAATAGAAAGCTACTTTCGAGAATTTATATTTAAAACAAGTATATATTAATGTTTAGAAAGAGTTCTTAAATGCATCTGTGAGCAAAATATAACATTGCTGGGATTTTGTTGTTCAGTTACTGTTACTGATGAAGCAAAAGCAGCAATGTCCATGATATGCCATGCTGAAGAAGAAAGCCAATTCAACCTGGTAATGGCTAAAGATAACATGCCTGACATGGATACTCTCTCATTTCTGCACTTCATGCGCGAAAACTACATCCCTGTCATCTGTAAGCTTCACTCTCATTACTCAATTGTATACAAAAAAGTGACTCTTACGTTTGTGATGGGTGCCTAAACAGGATGAGAAACCTACCTCAAAAGCTAGTTTTTAAGATTGGAGAACCGACCCATCAATATTACCAAATCTTCATTCCATCTATTGGCCTCACATGGAAAGCCAACATACTGCTGCATTCCACAAAATTCGCCTGACCTCGTGCCCATCAGGATCCTCCATAGATAGCTCTGTCTATACAGTTAACAACTTGACACCGTTATCAATTGATGAGTACCTGAGTAAGGCAGGGAAACCTAACCAAAAAGCTTGTGTTTCAGGAGGAGAACTAACCCATTTAAATACCCTTTTGGCTATCCCATGCTACCCAATGTGGACTTAGTATTTCATACTACTAAGTCTTCATCAGTTTCTAAATTACAAACAAGAAAAATTGATGAGTAATAATAACAAGCACATAATATATCTTTATAAGGCTTAGTCTCGTTTAATAATCTTTTTTTGTCATGTCCAGTCATTTCTTCTGGAGAATATAATGACGTAACATGGAAAGCATTAGCCAAAGGCTCATGTTTCTTCCTGGAAGAACCAATCCTTTTGCAGGATCTCAAATATGTGTGGCAGCATGTTTATCACACAAAACTCAACTTGGCCGACAAAAGTACTAACAAACAAAACTGTATAAACAAGGTATGTTGAAAAAACTACATATTAAGGAACTTCAACATTTTGAAATCAGAAATGTATAGAATAAAATATCATGTCCAACAACAATAAATTACATTTTGAAATCAGGAATGTATAGAATAAAATATCATGTCCAACAACAATAAATTTGAACAACTTATGCTCCTTGAACAATAATTATCTTAAACATTTTTCAGGTTCATGGAACTGTTGCTGATAGAAAATGGCTGAAGGTAAAAGAAAAGAGAAAAGGGTTGGAGATGATGAACTTTGACAGAAATCACCTTACTGCTTTTATGCATGAAGATGAAAATACAGAAAGAGAACAAAACTATGATGAATATGCAGAGAGAAGGACACGTATTGTTTGGACTCAGGAGCTTCATCAGAAGTTCTTAGATGCCATTAATGTTCTGAGTGAAACGAGTAATCTCTCTCTCTCTCTCTCTCTCTCTCTCTCTCTCTAAATCATCAATGGATTTCGTTTCCTCTCTTTAAATTTCCACATATAATAATGACCTCTTAATGGATTATGTGCTTCATTAATTCTTCAATTAATCCTCACTAATGTCAGTGTTTGGCTTTTGTTTTGAATCAAAGATAATATTCGCCCAAAAGCAATACTTGAACAGATGAATGTGCCTTCCCTCACAGCTCGCCAGATTTCAAGTCATCTGCAGGTTCTAATCTGTCACTTAAACTCTCAAAGGCTATAAAATAGTTTCTCAGCATATACTTCTCCCTTAGTGTTATGTTTGGATAGATGACAATGGAAGGGAAAGGAAATGCATTTCCCTCAGTTTAGGACCTATTAATGAGAATGGAGAAGACATAAATACTTTGAACTAACTTTATAGTTATAAGGGCCTCTTTATATACTTTGAAGATAAATGTTTCTCTAAACAATGAGATAAATAATCATTCAAATATCACTTATTTTCTTTTCTCTATACCCTTTTTTCCCATTCATACAGAGGAGTGGGAAGGGAAATAGAATAGAATTTGAGAGAAACATATGAGCGAGGGAGGAAGATTACAAACTTCAAAATATTCATTCGTCAAATCTGTTTCCAGAATATAACAGAGTTTCTATTTATAGGATAATGTTTCCTTCCTTTTAAGGAAACCTCCCAGTTGATGAAAATAATTCAAAATATCCCACTTGCCACCCTAAATAAACTAAACCAAACCCATTTGCTTCATCCACTTGCAAAAATAAAATATAATAAAATAAGACTTCTTCCTAACGAGGAAACCTATAAAATAACATAAAATGTCCAACGCTTGCAGCACACCAAAATACTTGCTAAAATACTAAATTAATTACTAAGGAAAGCCAATTTACGTAGAAATAATAAACTTCAAATATTCTTCGTACATAGGTATTCTCATATTCTATCAGTAAATTTGTAGAATTGTCCTTAGTAGCAATAATCTATACTTTTTTTTCTACCTTTAGATATCAAGAACTAATGCATTGTCGCTCTTCAAATCTGCAAATCATGTAGGAATACTGATGCTACAGATAATTGCTGAAAGATTTTACTTGCTTTAAGTTTGACTACAAATTTCACAGAATAGAGAAGTAACTCTAGAATATAATAATGAGATCTTGAGAAAAATCTAACCACAAGTTTTTGCCTGTAATAACTCAGGCATTAGTATGAAAATCATAGTAGTAAACAACAATTCAAACCAAAGATGTAAAAATAATTTTTACGGTGAAACTGAATAGTTCCAAATTTTCATGTACCTGTTGATGAATTCTTGCTTAATCACAATGCTTCTTTAACAGAAATACAGAACTCAAGAATTGATAAACCAGCAGGCTTGCATTTCTGGCTTCACTTCAATGGCTACATTTTCAAACCTTGATGGCAGATCCCAGTCTTCCTCTGGTTATCCAGGTGAGTGTTAAAATGTGAAGGTTCAAGCTAAAGCCCTTCTATTAGATGTTTACTACCATAATGTGATCTCTCTTTTAGCTGGTCTCAAATCACAGTTTACTAAGAGTGTGTGTGTCTCAAAATGCTAACTTCCATTGTAACATGAACATTAACATTCTCCAAGCAAAGAGATAGTGATAGGTGAAAATATGTTTGGCCCTCTTGTTCCCTACTTACTTCTCTCTCTCTCAACTATCTTATTGTTAACATAATAAATAAATTAGGATTAGAAAAAAGCTCCTCAAATATAAACACACTCAAGGGCACATGATTTTATCTGTTAGAGGGTTTTTTTTTTCTTTTTTTATGAACAGCTAGCCCAGAAGGATTATTCCAGAACATTTTCTCTATACACTTGTGTCTATTTCTAGTTCATTCTTATCCACATGAATTCACTATATAAACATCATATTAACATTGCGATATCAATCATTGGAAATCATAGAAATGTTAATTATATGTCTATACCTTTTGTCTTTTATATGCTCTAGAATATATCAGAGGCTCTGACTATTGTCAGCCATATCAGATCCCTCTTATTGAAGAGCACAATTAGGGGTAGTTCTTTCCAGTTTCTTCCTCTTTTCATCTCTCTTATCTTACAAGTATTTCACAAACTTCTAACTCGAAAAGATTTATAAAAAAACAAAAAAAAAAAGGCTATGACAACCTTTGTTAACACATTCCAGTTAAGGTATAACAACTGATAAATAAATAAATTTGCTTCAGGTTTTCCCATATCAATAGCGGGAGCAGCCATTGGTGGGGACCAAAATCAAAACCAGCGTCCAACGATTTTCACTGAAACTCAAGAAGTGGATATGCTACAAATGGAAGAAGCAGTAACATCGATTCCAGACGAATTTCCAACAACATTGAACATTTATGGAAGCCAAAACCTAGAAGCTGAAGTGGAACAACCTATGCCAGATGCTTTAATGGATCAAAACCAAGCCATCATGAGAGCATATGATACTATGAAAATGCTTGAGGAAGATTGTGAAGAACATGACAGTTCTCAAAATGGACTGCTTTCGCATCAACTTGATCAATACTGTGAGATGCTAAGGAACACTCTGTTAAAAAATAATAGTCCACATCCTCAAGGGCCTCATATATGAATTCCCAGCACATCATAAGGTCATTCTCTGTCTATTTTACCAAATTCCCACATACTTGTTTTTCTCTTATTTCGTCATTTGATATTCATGATTGGGGGAAGACTATAAGGACCACCAAAATATGAGAATCCCAAAGTAGTCTCTCAAAATGCCTTAATTCACATGAAGTCCTTAAGGCTATTCTAGAATCAAGTTTTTGTTGAAATGAATTAATTGCTCTAAGCGAAATTAGTTGTCACTGCTTGAATTGCATACAACTAAAAAAATTCATTAAAATTAACCGTCATCGTTTCAGTTCTTATCATTTGATAAGTTAAAGTTGTTACTTATTAAATTGCAATTGTCATTTTGTTTTTCCCCCCAAATTGAAGGCATTTAGGTAATTTCATACTACACTAGTCCCTAGGGACTTCCAGTAATTATATCATTTCAAGTTCTGAATTGGAGTTTACATATTTGAGGGGATTTTTGTGTATCTCTCCCCAGTTATAACCATCATTATAATCATAAGTTTTACTATTTGTTATTTTATGGGGAACTATAAGATGATAAATTTCTTGTAAACCTTACTTTTTGTTTAGGTTTGGTTGCAGTTTGGACCTTCACAACTGAAAGCATGGTCAGAGCAGCTCTATATTAAGCTTATGATCATAGTCTTGTGTGAGTATATTTCATTAAATATGTTGTATATATACTTTTTTTTTTGTGCAAGGTTGTATATATTATTGTTTTCAACTAATTCTGCAAGTATATGCCTGAAAATATTTCAAATTTCTTTCTTTTTTTTTTAAGGTGTAAAAATTTTTGTATCTCTTAATAAGTGTGCTTCTTGAACATTGAACTTATATTGCCCTTCATATGTGATGAAACCGTTTAGCACTTTAACCAATAACTTATTAGTTATTTCAAGGTTCCTTATAAGGTTTGATGGTTTTTTTTTGTTTTTTTGGTGTTGATATATTTGGAATTGGATCGACGCTTCTTTCCTGAACCCACGAGAAGTTACCCAACTGGACCAAATTTAAAAAAAAAACAAAAAAATAAAAGAAATAATTCGATTGGACAAATGGTTAACAACATTCACTAACACTTTTGACCTAATGTCTGACCCGATTTGGTCGAATTGGATAGGCTTCACACGATTTGTGACTAACGGCATTAAAGTTTAACGGAAGAATACAACGAGTTTGGTTGAATTAGTTTTTAAAAAGTGATTGTATGCAATCCAAGATAAGTATGTGAGAAAAATTTTATCTCGACTTATATAAAAGTGATCCTAAAATGTTGGCAAACTAGCTCTTAAGGTTCAATTAGCGTTTGATAATAATTTAAACAGGATTTTAAGTATGAGGATATTTGTAGTTAGTAAAAAAATTCTTCAAATTTTATAAAAAGAAATATATATATTTAGTGTTAAAAAAAATATAATTACTATTAATAAAGTGATACCCATGCCCATTCAAAAAGAGAATTTCTTGCCCTTATCAAAAATAGATTCCTTTTATCGTCATTTCCTTAATTGCCCCTCCATGATGCACACTGACAAAATAAGAAATAAATGGTTTGGTTTGATGCAATTAAGGTATGATTAAGATAATGACAATGGAGGGAATTCATATACCACTTTTACAATTAGAGTTGACCTAAGGTGGTTCTTTTTTTTAAGGAAAAAAAAGAACCTGAAGGGTTTTATTTTAATTGAATTTATATTACGTCTAAAGTAAAATTCATGTTCCATGGGTTGAAATAGATTTTATAAAAATTATATATGCTTTTTTATTCTTCCCTAACTCAAATAACTAAATTTAATACTACATCCAGTGCTCACACAAGAGTAATATAACTAATTTATAAATATTAAAGTAATTAGTTAAATTAGTTATTTAAATATGCGTTGATTTTTTTAAAATATCACATTTAATCATGTGCACTATAATCATTCATTGGTATAAACCCCCTTATGATATGCAATCAATAGGTATGATTAAAAAAAATTATAAATTTAAAATAAAAGGAGCATTAAATTTTAATATTTAAGATACAGTAAACATTTCATCTAACTTTTATACTTCTTACACTACAAAAATAAACCTTTGAGTTATTACACAAAAGTTTCATAAAATAAAATATCGTGCTTGATTACTCATCCAACAAATAGTACTTGCCACAATTACATACCTCTTGTTAAAAAAGAGCTGGGTTGATGTTAGTTTTTCTCATGTGTTTTAAATTTTCAAGTTTTTAACTTATACAGGTTGGATCTAATAAAAGGGGTTAATCCATTAATGCCTTACAGCTTCTTAAATAAGATTTTATAGAAACGATGCCTATGCTTAAAAAATTAAAATCCAAGATTTGTCTTTAATTTTTTTCCCAAGGCATTGCATCTCATTCCAATACTAATAATAATAAAAGCAAAACCAGAACTCTCACTCATTGGTTTTCCTGAACAAAATTAATCACGGCACTAGTGAAAAATATGTATCTAACCATACAAAGATGACTTGACTTCTTATTTAGATCCCAGAACTTTTTTTAAAAAAAAGAAAGAATTATATGTGAGATTCTATTGAATATGTATGTACCTATACACAATATCATTTCTATCGTTAAATATAAAATTAAAAAAAATTGTGAATGCCATTAAAAGGGGTTTACCTCTTGAATGCAAATGACACACAAATAACTTTCAATCATATATTTGATTATTTTATTGAAAAGTGGAATCACCATTAATATTTTTAGTTTTGTCAATCACAATATCTCTGAAAAGTATATCTTATAACCTGCTACAGAAGATCAAATTCATCATTTTGTTTGGCAACATAAAGTATCCACAGAAAAGATCAAGAACACAGTTCACAAAAAAAAAAAAAAAAGATCAAGAACACAAATTGAGCTGCATAATACCTCTATCTAGGACTTGATTAGTTTTCTCATAACTTCTGAAACTTTTACAAGGTTGTATCTAAATAGCACTAATCAAAGTTTGAAAACAGTGTTTCGGTAACTAACAAAAATCATACACACCTCACTCTATAATCATCTCAAAATCAAAGCAGCCATTTCAACTAATCTGATGCAATGAGCATATACCAATTTCAATTCTTCTAGAAAGTTACATAGGCAGAAATCTGCAAGATGAAATTCACAAACCCTATAATTTTTTTCTTTCTAACAGACTATGCACATCTGATCTTTTCCTGTGTCTCTCCACACTGCACTCAGAGACTACTAAAGTCCTTGTTGTCTCCTAGCATTTTGTGATCCATCTAATATAGGAGTTGAATCCCAGATATTGCCACTAGCAACATTATTCCCATCACGTTGAGGTGGAATACTTACAATATGATGCATCTCACTGGGTTGTGGGCTGATAATTTCATTGTTCGTAGGTGACAATTGAGAACTATTTTGAGATTCAGCCAACATCTGAAAATACGCGTAAGGGCCCCATCCTACACACACAAAATATATGAAAATGATAAAAAACTACTAGAAAGTCCGGAATGAATATCTCAAAAGCCTGATCCTCAGAGAAGACATAATAGTGGAGCACAAGAGTTGATACAAGAGAAGACAAACACTAGGTATAACAACTAGCAAGGAGTTTATACAATATTCAAGCTTGTAAAATCCTGATTAACAATATTTATGAACAGAGTTTAAGTTGATGAAAGAGGTGCTTCCATCAACACCATACATTTTTCTTTTTAAATCTTTTGGCAATAACATTAGGTTAAATACCTAAATGAAAGACACATAGGCTACATGTACCACTAACAGCTGACCATGCAAATGCCAATCTGCAGCATAGTCAAGCTCAAAGAAACATGTCCAGATGCAAAACAAATGCTAATCACATCAGTCCTTAAAAGTTTCAGCGCTCAAAGGGATTAAATCTAGAAAGCAAGCCCATAATTGAAAAGGTTATATGCGCCAGGAGAGGATTGTAAAGGGTAAACTACTCAAGGGAAATCCAATACTGCAACCAGTTTATAACAAAAATCATAAAGCATCTCCTCTACGTCATAAAGATGATCATACAGCCGACTCCCATGATGATGAATGAAAATTTAGAGAAAACATTCAGCATATCAGTCTATTGATATCTCATTTACTTGCTTTTATTAGGGCCTTTATCTTTGCCAAGGTTATTTCAACTCAAAAGCTTAAGTTATTAAATGAAAGATTACAACTTTTTTTCCTTAAATGTAGACAAAGATTGCAATTTTTTTTTCTTAAATTTAGACAAAAGATCACGCAATCATACATTTTATTAAAGTCTTCATCTTAATTTGTACAGAAAGTAAGGGAACAACGATGATTGAACTCTAGTCCACTCAGATTGGTTTTCATTGCAGGATCGATGCAACACAAGACTTAAAGGATTAAGCAAAGTTTCATGATTCGTGTTCATTAATATCTCTAACAAGCTGAGCCCAAAGCATGGTTAACATGTTTCTTTGAAGAACACCTTTAACATACAGGACTCTTTAACTGAACAAAAGTACTACTACCATAGAACACATACGATGAAAGAGGAAAGGCAGACTGTCACAACAATTCAATGCATGTTAAAGAGGGCAAGGAACAATTCATGGACATACCATCTGCATCATATGGAGGAGGAAAGAATTGCAAGTAACAAAAAGACGCAATCACCGTTCCTGCATAAAAAAAAGTACACATAAAGAACTTTAAAAAATAGGTATGTGTTAATATTTATTCAAATACAAACAGGAATTTTCAGGCCACAAACAACACACCAATAAGACCTCCAGCAAACACATCTTGCCAATGATGCCAATAATCATCAACACGTGACACTGCAATCATAGCTGCCACGAGGATGGGTAAGAAAACAATACAGAGCTTTGCAACATGGCCCCTACGATCAAATACCTTTACTTTTCCAGATAGATACCAAGAAAGAAAAGTTAGACCAGCAAAAGACCCTGCATAAAGAACAATTCAATAGTGGTTAGCTTATTTTAAGGTAGCTCAAGAAGCTTGTAGCTTATTTTTATTTTTCTAGCTAGCTGACTCCACAATGGCCATTTGAGTTATGACAACCTTATTCTTTTCTATTATTATCCAAAGTAACTTCACACTCAACACGCTAATCCATGTTAGGTCCGCCACTTGGATAACTTAATGAAATTGAAGCAGATGAATGTAGCATGTGTAAACACCTGTACAGAAAAATGGGAAAACTAGGAGGGAATAGGATCACTCAAATAAAATGAAGATCTGAGGTTTTGAACTACGTAATGAAAAAAAACTAAGCAAGTGAAAATACCCTTAAACTTGGGTAGATTGTAGATAGGCACACCAGATTACTTACAAGAGGTATGTCCACTAGGGAAACTTTTGTGTCCTTCCTTGATAACACTCTTATCTCCAGTGCACCTAACATCTCTTGTTACCGGATCAAACACCTGAACGTGTCATTAACCAATACCATGTTAACTGTGCAGATAACTTAACTAAAGCAATGTGCATCATATTAAAAAAAACAAAATGTTTAGTTGATCAAGTAAAGAACTCACCCCTTTTCCATCAGGAAAACATCGCCAAAAGAAGTCAGGACGTGGCCGTCCAACACCATCTTTGATAGCATCAGTTATCACCGCAGTAATTAGAACAGAAAATAGAAGCCCTGAAAAATGCATTTGACAATTCATAACGTTAAAAAATTAAAAAATATGGCAGAGTAATGTGAAAGAGATTAACAGAAAAAGCTTTTAAAGCATAAAAAATGTACCCAGTATAGCATGATGAAAGTCATAAATGTCCTTTCGCTTGATATAGTAGACAAGAATGATCGCCAGTGGCAACAATATTGCAATTATCTATCAAGCAAATTAAAATTTAAGAGTTCATATTTAAACTGATCACGCCACAAAGGCCAAGATAAGAAGATGCAGTTTCATTTTTTAACGGAACAATTCCTCGAAGAAAAACGAACCGGAACGGCCCAAAAGGGGACAGTGTTATCTTTCATTGGGTATCTCAGGTCAGTCATCATACCCTCTCCAACAAAGCGGTGAAATGGTTCTATCAGATTCAAGATGACATCAATGACGACAAGAAGCAAAAGAATTAACCAGTCATGCAAATGTATTTTTGCCACTTTGGCTCCATGTGATTTAATAGTGTGTGTAGCCAACTGAACCTCTGGCATTTTTCTCTGTGAATGACAAAATAGAAAGAAGATTAGCAAAAACTCTTCAAAATATAAATCACCAGAAATTCAAGGAATAAAAGTGACGTCACAAAAGTACTAGGAAAATGGGAAGAATGTCACAGAAACAAGTACAAATCCCGCTCCAGAGTTAAACCATCAAAACAGAACAGAGTAGAAAATAAAGACTAACAAGGAGGGGACTGCAAGTGAGGCAAAAATAATTTGGATCATGATCCCATACAGATGGTAGACTTCAAAAACAAATTATAACAGAAGATATGAGAAAACCAAATCCTCGATCGGCAACTAGTGGATGTAACTTTTCAACACGGAAACAAGAAAAAAGAAAAAGCAAAAAAAGGCCCAAACAAAAGCAAACATATGCGTGGTAAAGTTATAAACTACTAATTCAATCAAACTAAACATATCAAACTGTACAATCGCGAAACATCCTAATTGAAATGGAACAACCCGTTCAGCGATCTTCTCTCTGTTTTTATTTTAAAGCAATTTCATGTGCAACGGACTCTAACCCTTCATGCAGCTTTTTTCCCAAAAGGAAAAAAAAAAACTGAACGAGAAAGAGGAATGCCAAGAAACAAACAAATAAAAAAAGCTCGTAATTTTCTTTTCATGAACACGCACCGTGGGAACACAATGCGCATTAGAGAATTGAGAGCATAGCGATCCATAACCAGAGGCACAAACCTGTACGGAATCTGAGGTGGCGAGGAATGCGAGAATTGAATTTTGAGGGAGCGATTTGGAAATGCTTTAAGAAGAAGATTAAGATTCAAACGAAGAGGTAAAAAAAAAAAAAATTAATCGAGGAGTGTGAGAAGAATGAGACAGACGAGGATGGGTTTAAAAAGGAAAAGGCGACGCGTGCATTGCACGTGCGCCGATGAGACGCGTGAGCCTCCGCAATGGAAATGAGGTAGTATATTGGTTAGTGGTTACAGTAGGATCAAAGGGTTGATCGCTTTTGTGTTTTTCGTAATTAGTGTGAGAGCTCTGCAACGATAGAAAAAACCGGTCAGGGAAGAAGATGACAGGATCGTTCTCGCCTGCAAAAATCCAAACAACTTTATTTTCTATTTTTTAATTAATTAAATTATCAAATATTATCATCAATCCACGTGTATGAGTTAAATTAAGAGAGAAATTATTAAAATACCACTTTGAAGCCAATTTCAAAAACGGAATTTACTACTTGCGTAGTCTTATTTTTGAAAGTAGAGTGAAATTATTTTTATCCTATTTATAGTTTATATCATTAAATTTTTTTATATAAATAATTAAATATACAAATTTACTGTCAAGAGCAAAACAGGGTTTTAATTTGGTAGGAGGAAAAAGGATACATAAGTTTAAAAAAAAAATACTCCTATTATATATTCCATCTATTTATTTTTATAAGTAATAACTATTAAATTACATAAAATGAATTAGTTATCAAAATTAGTTAAAAGGAATGAATGTGTAAAAGATATAGTAAATTTTTTTTAAAATACACTCTTATTTATGAAAAGAATAAATGGAAGAGAAAATGAGAGAGAAATGTATAACTAATTAAAGGTAAAATTAAAAAAAAATGCATCAAATATTTTGATAAACTCATTCTAATTGACTACCCACAAAATGCCACATGGAAACTCACTCCAAGTAATGCCTCATCGGTTTGATCACTCTTGTGACATCTTGTCATTGGTGCTATCCTCTTTAATTCAAAAAAAAAAAA
>QFDD01007314.1:0-11105 GCA_006871305.1 Vachellia collinsii
CCATGCTTCTTCTTGGGTTAGATCCTCTATTGATCCTCCAACTGAGGCATCCAAGCTCTTCCTATCTTGAGGAACTAGCCCACTATGGAAATATTGAACCAATCTTGCTTCAGGGATTTGATGATGTGGACATTTGGCTAAGAACTCTTGGAACCGGCACCAATATTCATAAAAAGACTCATGAACCCCTTGCTTAGCACTGAAGATATTCTTGGTTAGGGTTGTGATCTTTGAAGATGGAAAATATCTCTCTAGAAATGCGTTCTTCAAATTGTCCCAAGAAGCCAATGCATTAGGGTTGTGATGGGGCAGCATCATGAGCCACTCCTTAGCCTTGTTCTCCAATGTGAAGTAGAAGACTGAGCGACACATCTCCTCCAAGTCAGTCCCCCTAGGCTTCATAGACTTGCAAACAATGTACATTTATTGTGCTATTTTGCATGCTATTTGTATGCTATGTGAACATGTGAAGTTGAATTCATGACATGCCATGGCTATATGCAAAGTGTTTTCAAAGTGCATCATAAAATGTTCATGCATAGCTAGATAGAAATAAATGATAATCATGCATGTTAATGTATGTATTAGTGACTTTTGCTATTGGGATTCCAAGAATCTCATTCTCCCCAAAAATATAACCTTCTAGGTTAAAGCTCAAGCAATGTCAAGCAAGGAAGGAAGAAACTTAGGGGGGGGAGATGTGATCTCAAATTGAAAGAAGATGCATGCTTGTGATGTAAAACATGCATATGTAAAGCATGCATATGTAGGATGAACTCCTATAATGCCAAACATGTTATATGTTCTGAACAAATATGTCAAGCATGCTAGTTCATTATGTCATGATGATAAATGCATAGAGAGAAAAGAAATAAGCATGCTAAAGCAAAGTCAAAGGGTTCAATACCCTTAATGATGGTCAAAATTGAGATAGTGATGAACCCAAGAAAACCAAGTCCAAATGACTTGAAATTTTCCAGTTAAATATTTCTCATGGCAATATTTAAAATGAGTCTAAGTTCGCTAAATTTGGAGTTTTGTACAAAAAGTTATGATGGTCCAAAGTTGGAGGAAAAATCTGAAAAAGGAAAATGACCAAATGAACAGTGTTCATTGACGTAATAAACTGTATTAATTGGTCAAGCAATTGGACAAATTGATATTTTTCTCCTGTAGATAACTCAACAAGCTTCATTTAGAGACTTGAACCACTTCATTTATATTTTTCTAGAATTAGTTATGAATTTTCAAAGTTGGCCAAAAATCTGAAATTTACCAAGTGAACAGTAATTTTTACAAAGTTTTAAAATTTTACTTGGTTAGCTAATTCTAAACATTGGAAGGAATTAAAGTGGTTCATAATTGGTCTCTAATATAAAATAGAGTAAGCTAAGGAAGGTGTTACATGTTTTCTATCCATTACAATCCACCATTGACACAAGGCCCTTGTTTTAATTCCTTTAACTCCTTTCAAGTACCCTTCCATGTTGAAAATTTATTGCTCAAATACTTATAATAAAATTTATCATCAATAATCACTATAAATCATGTGAATAATACGAATAATATCATCCCTTTAATTTGAAAACAAATGGCAAAATAAAATGCATCAATATCATAAGTAATATATATATGCGTGCGCATATGATTGCATTTTAGGCTATTTTGATTCATAGGCACTGCATTTATCCATGGTTATTTATGTTTTCATCACTAATTTAGCCTTTCTTCAATTAGATTGACACATTTTTCTATATAACTTTCAGTCATATTGTAACATTTTCTCATAATATTGATGTCATTAGAAGGCTCAACTTTCAATTGTCAATCTGTCCAATATAACATGATCATGGCTATTATCGTCTCACATATATCTTCTTTTCTTTCTTTCAATAGTACATCATCAATTCTTCCAAGCATTAGTCTTCTTGACCAAAGCAAAAATCTTTAAAAGCTACCAACCTTTGATGTTTGAACATTTATCCTTCAGGGCTTCGATATTTGTAACAATTTGAATATTGAAATGTTATATACTTTTCATATCATTTACTAGTACCCATAGTGTTCTTTCACAAAAGAACCATTATAATAGTGATGTGACTTCAGGTCATTTAATCACAATTACAAAAGTATTTTGGCTGCTGGCCATTTAGTTAAAATAATACTAAAATAAAATAGTTTTAGTAAATTTAAATATTATTTGAATATAAATAATAATATAAATACATTGTATAATTATATATAATAAGCAAATGTCAAAAAGCATAAGCAATAGTCTAAAGTGTAATAATGAATAAAAGGACAATAGGTTAGGAAAAATTGGATATTTTGTAATAAGAAAGAAGAGTTGGGAATGCCTGACTTTATAAAGCCATGTAATCAGAAGTAGAAGGCATTGACCAACTCTCTAGTTCTCATATATTGCAGTCAATTTCATCATAATAAAATTTTCTCGTTATCTAAAAAAGCTTAGTGTTCACATCTATAATTATTATCTAAAGCAATTTAAAGGTATGTGATAGAACCCAATATTTACATAGTTTTCTTGACTATTTTGATGTGTTTTATGACACTTTTGCCCTCATCATGCATGACTTTACACCTTCCTAATTACATTGATTGATGCATTGCATTTTGCTAATATTAGGGTAAAAATGGGTCATTTAGCTTTTCCAACTGTACATGCATTGATCCTTAGTTGTTAAATCTTTACATAACTCTTTACTATTGTTTACAGGAATTTGGAAGAGACTTGGAGATCCAGAGGGAGGGCCTCATTCTGCATATTTGCAAGTTCCAGGAGCCTCAACCTCTCTCTCTCTCTCTCTCTCAAGCAACCAATCTCTCTATCCCTTTTCCTTCATTTTTCCACCTTTATCCACCATTCCCAACACCTTCTACACCTTTCCATATCCATTTTCACCCTTCCCATGGTAGAAAGTTTGTGGAACGATTACTGCATCTCTAAAGCTATGAGAGGCTAAAACCATTAGACTCTTGATGATGGAAAAAGAAGCTTGAGCTCAAGGACAAACTGGGGAGTGTTCTTTGTCTAATCTTTTGTTAAGCATTTGTAGGACATTTCTAGATTTAGGAATTCCTTCTATATGCAACTGTGATTACATATTTGTAATCTTTTGATTAGACTATGTGATTGTATTGAATGATGCTTGCATGCTGGACTATATATATATGCTTTAGTTTTGATTCCATTGTGTTCATTAATTATCAATGATTATTGGTGATTACTTGTCCATTTTGGTTTCTACAATTGTGATTGCAATCTATTTAGAGCATTAACATTCATCCATTCAATTGCACTCTTAGTGGTTTTAAAAAATTCTTTTATGAAATGTTAATTAGCTTTGATTAAAGAAAGTTTTCACTAATTAAAATCATTGGACGTAAACGAATGTTTGGGGTTTTCACTAAGGCTTAGAGATTTTCAACTCCCATATCTATTCAAAGATCAATTCATTAACTATGGTTATAAAATTCTTAATTTATAAAATAGGTTATCTAGAACAATATAACATTTAACATTATGCAAAACAACTTTTAGCATCGAATCAACTAGACCAAAACTTTAAATTTTCATGTCAATATCAAATCGATGGCCTAGCACCAACCTTTCAATATAGAACTCATTCCCTCAAATAAGTAGAGATAAAACAACCTAGTGGATCCACCAAAATATTATAATAACATCAACAATAGGCTTCGGGCCCTCTCATAATAGTTCATCAAAAGTACAAGTCCAAATGTATCAAATAAAGTTATAACAAAATATAAGCCCTATAATGGTGGCAATATATATCAATGCATCAAATATAACTTAGGAGGAGACTATACAACAAATATAGCCCAACTTAAACCTTTAGAGCCTTCCCAACAGTCTTAACACAGGAGCTATCACCTGAAAAATGTCAGTAACAACTGGTTGAGACAAAAGCCTTAGCAACCAACAATCCAACTCAAAAGTGTTGAGATAATGTTTTGATGATGACAAATATGTTTTTGAAATTGTGATTGAATTGGTTGTTTTCAGAAAAGATTAAGTAAATTTCGAGTTTCAATGAAATGTTTGAGAGAACTCGAGTTTCATGTGGTAGAACTCGAGTTACTAAGTTTAAAATCGTTTTAAAAATCTCAAACTTTCAAGAGAACTCAAGTTTTGATTCAAGTTCTGTCAAAACTCGAGTTCTGGATGATAAAACTCGAGTCTCGGGTGTTGAAAAAGCTTTAGAAATACAAAACTCTCTTTAGAACTTGAGTTTGAATAAAAGTTTTAGTAGAACTCGAGTTTCGTATTTTAAAACTCGAGTTTCGAGTGTTGGAAGTGTTTTAAGAAATCAGAACTCTCAAAGGAAACTCAAGTTATGTTGGAAGTTTTGGCAAAACTCGAGTTTCATTTTATAGAACTCGAGTTTCGGGCTTTGAAATATCGAAACTTCCTTCAGAACTTGAAGTTTCAATGCAAGTTTTGTTAAAACTCGAGTTATGAGAATCAGAACTCGAGTTTCGAAGAGAGAGACACACAACTTCCTTTCAAAACTTGAAGTTTCGGTGAAAGTTTTGGTAGAACTCGAGTTTGGTTTATCAAAACTCGAGTTTCGAAGAAAGAGAATCTCATCTAAGCGAAAGTTCTCTCAGAACTCGAGTTTCGGGATTACAGAACTCGAGTTTCGGGCTGAGGAAAATATCTGAACTTCAAAACTTCTTTCCAAACTTGAAGTTTCGCTTAGAGTTTTCATAGAACTCGAGTTTGGTGAACCAGAACTCGAGTTTCGAGAGGCACACTTATTTTAAACTTAAAACTTCCAGTGCAACTCGAGTTTCATATAAAAGTTATGTTTTGAAAATCCTATAACTTAAAGTTCTATGAAGGACAACTCGAGTTTCAAAGACAAAACACGTTGTAACTCAAAACTCTCAAGGCAACTCGAGTTTCATATGAAAGTTATGATTTGAGAAGTATCAAAACTTGAAGTTTTGAATACTGGAACTCGAGTTTCGAAGAGTACTTCACAGCGTGACTTCCAGTAACCTCTGAAAATCGAGTTTTAAGCTTTGTAACTCAAGTTTTATCAAAACCCTTATCAAAACTCAATTTACAACAAAAGTTTTTGAAGATTTTTACGTTAAAAATTTCCAAGAACTCGAGTTATGAGAAAAGAAAACTCGAGTTTAGATTCCGACAGTTGTGCAACGTTGTCAGAAAGCATTATACAGATTTCAAATTATTGTACTATTGATGCAGCATTTATTTAATCTCTTTGCCAGATCAGAAAGGAGCTTCAACGGACAAATTCTAAGCACTGTGTCTAACAGAAACTTGATTGACTCCAACGGCTTTTTAATTCTCCGCATCTATAAAAGGCAAAGCTGTGAAGAACGAACGATAGAGCAGAGAGCGCGTACGGAAAACTCATTACTCTTCTATTTCTTACTCTGTTTTCATATTCTCATATTTAAGAGCTTCAGTGTTTATCATTCAATTCTCAGAGAGGAGAATATACTTGTTGTTCTTTGATATTGTAAGAGATACTCAAGGTTGGAGAATCTTGAGTGAGTTGAGACACGAGCAAAAGTGTCAGTGGGTTAGTTTGAGTTAGGAAGGGGGAGAGTCCTTGTTCGGATTGGTTGTAATCTGTTGAGATTAGTGGATTTGAAAAGCTCAGTGGATTCTGAGGACTGGACGTGGGTCAGAGAGGGTCGAACCAGGATAAACCACTTTGTCCATTTTCTTCATACTCTGTTTTACGCTTTTAACGTTGCGAAAATTTCTATCTGACCAATTCACCCCCCTCTTGGTCAAATCCGATCCTAACAAAAAGGCATACTAATGAGTGCCAATGAGAGACAAGGAATTAATTGTATATAAAACTATTTTCATAAATCATACTAACTTTTTCCAAGCAGTTCAAACAGTTATCTTTATTCACATTTCACAAGATGCATATTGATCGGACTCGGTTTTGTCGCCTTCCGGTTCGATACAAAATGATTACACAAAAGAATGTAGTTATAGTGAGCAACCAATCGTTCTTCTCGAGGAGCGGTTTACTATTTTCCTAGTCTAAATTGGTTATCAAAAGCATGTTGAACTTGAATTTGTAAAATAGGGGGTTTTAGTCTAGAGCTACAGAATAAATTGCAATGCAGTGTAATATTTTTGGTATTTTCAGTGATTGAAAGTGTAATTTGGATTAAGTGGGAATAAAATGAATAAGCCCTCAGTGATGGAACCTTAACTATCCTTGCCTTGGTTTAATCATGGGAGGTTAAACCTTCTGAGTTCAATTAATAAACCCTAAGCTATCACTTAGGTCCAATGGTTCAATTAATGCAAATTTGCTTGAATCCAAGTCAATCAACATTTCTTAAAGCATTGTTTAGTGCAACTCAGAATGTAGAAAGAAATAATTGATGCTCATGTCTTTAGAGGATTGCAATCACAATCTCAGAAACCTAATGAACAGACAATTACCAATGATCATTGATAATCTAGTGAACACAAGGAATCAAATCAGAAATCTGTCAACTCTATTGCATATGAACAACAATCAATCTAATTACACAGCCAAATCATAAATTCACAAATCTGCAAACTGAGTTTATAGCGGTAAAAGTCTCTAGATCTAAAGATTTCTACAACATTCAAATATAAGATATGGCTAGGTATACTCCCCAATGAATCTTCGGCTTAAGTCTCGCTCTCCATCACCAAGAGGCCACAAATCTAGCCTCTCATGATTCCAAGAACGCAGCAGCTATCACTCATTCATTCAACCATCAGAAAAGGAAGATGAAAATGGAGATAATGCAACAGAAAGATGAGTGGAAGGTAGGAGAAGTGAGAAGAAGATGGGAAGTGGAGATGAAAGATGAAGTAAACTTGATGAAGATCTATAGAAGATTCAGCAAGCTCCGCGCTCCTCTCCGCTTCCGTGATCTCCCCTCCAAGTACAGAATACCCCTTCTATCGTGATTCTTTCCCCCTTTAAGTCCAGTTGATGATCTCAACTCAAAACGCACAGCATCAATTCCACGTGATTATGTCGCGACTTAACTTTAATTATGTCACGACTAAAACGGAAAGATGTCGCGACTTTTGAGGCCAACAAAACTCCAGGAGTTAAAAACAAGTCGCGACATTTTTGTTATAAGTCGCGACATGAATCATCCAGTGGTATTTCCTCCGTACTGTCCTTAGTTACGTTTTCGAGCATTTAAATATCTCCCCTCTGCATCTGCAACAGAAGCAAAAAGGAGGCTTCGTTAAAGTATAAAACACTGGAGGTCAAAAGCGTGTACAGCTAGGGGGCACAATTCACTCAATTTCCCTTTTTGTATTATTGTATATGCAATAAATGACCGCAAAGGTAAAAGGGTTCAATTTAACTCAAACTAGAGCAATTAAGCTTATCAAATATCCCAAAATGAAGCAAGAAAACCATGTAAATATTGACGTTCATCACATATATAAATACATATCAACATCATCATAAAAATATCACAATAATCATAAGAGTCACATATATCAATAATCACATGATCACTTTTCTTCCACTGAGTCTCCCTTATAACTCCCCCAGCCTTATTTCCTCTAACTAAACCCATAGGCTAGTGCTGACCCATGTGACTGGTAGCTACCCACAAAGCTAACTATTCAAGTGATGTGGACTGGCTAGGTCCACAAAGCACAAGTCAGACCATGGGTTCTTTCCCCAACATCAACTGGGTGTCGTGAGACCTCATAACACAATGGGCCTAGAATTTTCTAGTGTACAACCGGAAGTCCCCCATCCATGTTTCATCTTTAAGCATGCTAAGAATTCACCCCCTTGTTTCCTCTTTAATAATTTTCCATCAAATACCAACATCGGCGAAGTGAATACTTGGTTGTAGTGAAACATGCATATCAATAAACCAAATCTGCTCCCCATTTGGAAAAATAACTTACCCACTCATACAAACCAACCCAGAACCATCCAAAACTAGAAGATAACCCTATTTAGGGTAATTTTCGTTACATTCCCAGCCACCACTCTATACCTAGCCTCCATATTCACTCTGACACTTCTTCTTCTCACTTCCACTCTCACCAAAACCCTAACACCATCACTTTTGTTGTCATCCATAATAGGGAGCTTAGAGGCACATTAAGTTGAGATGCTTTACACTTCCATGAGTGGCTAAGCACTCCCTCTCCTCTTGAACATGGACAAGGGCTTGAGTTCATTGAGCCAAAAGGAGAGTATTTAAAGTTCCATTCTAGTTACAGACTATGAATTTCTAAGTTTAGGATTTGTGTTTTGTAGCTGAAAATTTTGATTATAGCTGTAATTAGTTGGAATCATTATTTTTGTGCAATGGAGTTGATTCATGTAGAACTTTTGTGCTTCAATATATGTAGTCTCATATTTTCCTTGAAATCATTACCATTCTCACTGGTTCTTGCATGAGTTGTGCACTGCTTTTGAGTTGAAGTTTGATTCCATTGGAACTGTTGCGTTGATATCATCTTCTTCTGCACACACTAAGAGCACTTAAATGGGATTTTACTCAATCGAGTTCATTGAGTGAAATCCTAGACCCAATGAGTTATTGAGGTTTTTATCAAAGAAACTTAGTGAATCACTGCTCCACCTAATCAATTCTGAATTATGATAGCCTAAGTCCAATTTTCAAGAGGAACTCTTTATCATTTGAACTTTGATTACTTTATTGCATTACTATTTCCCAAAAATCCAAAAAAAGAAGTACATTTGTATATTTCTTTTTAGTCATTACTATGATTGAAAACACTAAAAACCCCTCTTTTAATTCAATTTTGCATTTTATGAAACATAGTTAGTCTAAGGCATTAGCTTAAAGGCTCTGATTAAGAGAACAACCCGGGGTTGCACCTTATAGTGCAATCCTTAGATAAGTAATTTTTTTATTCGACCTCCAAGGAAAGGAATTAAAGACAGTGTGAATCACTACACATACTCACTGACAGAAGACGTTTGCTGAGGCGAAGCTACCCCGAGACTAGAAAACATGCCTGAAATTGGACGTTGGTTGCAGTGAAAGGGACCTAAGAGGATACTTAACAATGGACATGAGTTCATCGCAATTAAGGTGTCCCGAGAGCAACCTTCACTGCTTGACAAAAAATTGCCACGTTGAAACCAAGAGTTGGCCGAGGTGAAAGTAACCCGAGAGCAACTCCCACCTTTTAACAATGGTTCACCGTGGCGAAAGTCTTCAAACAACACAAAACAACCATTTCAAGTTTACAAGGGGAAACTTTAATCGCAATGATTATCTCTTAATCATAATTAACTCCTAAAAATTAGGATGTTATAATCAGGGCTTTTCAACATTAAGATAAGAAAGGAAAGGAAAAATGAAATTGGGATGTACGGATGAGTGATCTTAGTGTCAGACATTGAGGCGCTAGCACACTAATCATGTCAAAAGCTATTCATGCTGATACCAATAGAGGGAGCTAATCAATATTGTTGACTTCTTGAGATCAAACAAGAAAAATCCAAGCTATTTGGGACAAGTCAAGTAATCCAGAGAAATTAACGAAAGGTATGCTTCCTACTACCCAACTTGAATGCCTTTCATAAATCCAAGGCAGGGATTTGAAAATTTTATTATCCACTATGCCTTTCAATTCCCAACAGTTTTGTCCACCTTTTAATGTCAATTAACAAATGAAGTAAAAAGTAACTTTTTAAATAGGTTATTTATAATAAGTAACCAATGTTAAGACTAAACTTTCAAGTAAAAAAATTCAAACCACACTAGTGCAAAAGGTGCTTTTTAGACCGCACACAAATATAGTTTAAATAAGACTAGTTTTGAAAGTAGTACTTTTTAAACCGCATCTAATGAGACTTTTTAGATTGCATGCTGAAAAATCCATCTTTTAGACCCCATGCTGAAAAAGATGGCTTTTTTAGACCGTATGCACAGTATATATGTGATATCCGTGTTTTCTGTAACCAGGCATAAAGGCTAATCAAATAATTATGGATTAATTAATGGCCCAAAAGGTAAAAGAGGAACTTTGGAAGAGTAGGGACCAAATGACATTTTTAGAATTGAAGGACCAAAGTGTAAATGTGAAAGTTGGGACCAAATTGTCATTATGAAATTCAAGGGCATTTTGGTCAAAGTTTGACCAAAATATTAGAAAAATTTTTAGAGGATAAAAAGATAGAGAAAAATTCACTGATCAGTAATTGAGGCCCAGTTTGGTCAGAATGACAAAAATAACCTTTGCGGGAATTTTAAAGGTTATTTAATATTTGGCTATTTAGTAAAATAATTAGTCAAATATAATTATTTAAAATACCCAGAGGCCTCAAATATTTGATTTCAGAGTGTGAGAAAATAGCTCAGAAAATCTAGTATTTTATAAAATTGATTTCAAGAGAAAGTTAGAAATGATTTGCAAGAACAGAAGAAAAATGCTCAGAAAAACCCCGAAATAGGGTTTTCTTCCAAAATTAATTAAAGACACATCCAAAATGAGAATTGAGGAGGAAAAATGATTAAAAGAATAGAGGAATTATAGGAATTTTTAAGAACACTGAATTGGTCAAGTGATCAGAAAATCCCCGAAAAGCATTTTCGGAAGAAAATTTTCGGGTAAAGCAACCTTAAAGCTACTTTGCTTTTATAAAGGAGATTGTGGGGCATGAGGAGTGCCACTTGGTGCCCTCTTATTCAAAGAGAAAAAGCAAGAAAGATATTTAACTCAAAGTGGTAGATTACATCAGTATAAAGTTACCCTAGCAGTATAAGTGAACCCCACAATTCTTTTTACTCATGGTTAGTTTATTTTAAACAATTTCCAGCCCCTCAAACTGCCATTTTCGTCCAGCTACAGCAGGAAAAAGAGAGAGCAAGTCGTGCACTTCAAGAGGAGGAAGAAGGAGAAGTGGAACCAAGCTAAACTCAAGGTAAGAGCTCAATTCTTTTCATGAAATTGATCTACAAGTTCTTCTCTTCCTTTTGAATGGTGTAATTCTTGATATGGTGAAGTATTTGAGCTGCTGGAGATTTAGGTTTTAGAGAGAGAAAATCAAGAAGAGAGTGAT
>QFDD01007315.1:0-15046 GCA_006871305.1 Vachellia collinsii
TTGCCTTGAAAAATAAACATTCATTAATGAAGTACTTAAAAATATTATTAATTGTGTAAATAAATGAGGTGGACCGATTATTTTAATTAAAGATGTCATATGTGATGATTACAAAGAGCAATCATTGTTGAGGTAGAAGTTTTGTTATATAATAATTTGATTTGATGATTTGATGAAAGTGATTTAAATTATGAATTTGAGGTCACCGTAGGACGAATTGCTGAGACAGGCGATATCCATATGATTGCTGACAAGATGAGGAGCCAGTGTACCTTCCAAGGGACCGTGCGAATGCTAGGAAAGATGGAAGTCAATAGTCCACTCATCCAACTGGATTGTTTTCTCAAACCTTAGCGGTGCAGAGTGGGTCAAACGGAATCTCAACAACGAAGCATGAAGAGATTTTATGAAAAATATCCATTTGGCTACATATGTTAGGACATGTAGGTAGCAAGATGCAAGAGGCTCTATAGAAAAGTGAGTGGGTGAATTGATGTAATTGTAACTCTAGCCTGTTTAGGGCATGCCTTGATCAATATTTAAGAAATAAGGTGTTTTTCTACAATGATCAACATCTAGATATGATATAATACTCAACAAAGTAGAGTAGGTTTCACTAGGGTAGAAATGAACACGCCAATGCTCAGCTCGAGGAGAAGCGGTTATGGAGGAGTTGTTAGGGGAGAGAACGGTCGTTGGATTTGCAGCTATATGTGCAAACTCACTTTAGTTATGCCAACCATAGCTGAACTGATAGGAATCATGCATGGTAGGGTTAAGTAAAATGCCCACAGCTTAGTCAATCCATTCAGACCTGGAAAAAATTCCCTGCATTTAGCCTTTTCAATGTTAGCCTGTGATGGACGGACTTCATGTGATAAATAAACATGATGGGCTACGAGCAAATCAACCGGCTGCCTGTACCCTCCCGTTTACAAACACACACACATATATATATATATTTTAATTTCCCCTTAATAGCTAGGTATCTCAATCTCTCATCCCCTCTTCTAAGTTACGGACAGTTAGACCACAACTTGCAATCTTGAATGCCCCAGTGCCAGTAGCCGCTCTGCTCTCCGTCTTCGCCTTTGCCTCCGTAGATCGTCGTCTACCGTTTTGCTTTTCGCCTTCATGTTCATAAATGCCTCTCTGCTATGCTCTGCTAGTCCGCTATTCGTCTTGGTTAGCTAGTCTACTCTGCTCTTCTTTTGATATGCTCTTAGACTTGGTTTGATGCAATTTACTGTATACTGGTATTAGTGTACAACTTCTTCAAAGTTCGTTCGCTTGGGAAAATGCACAGCAGTAAGAATTTCTGCTGGTATAGGTATATATGCAATTAGGATTCGAAATATAAATGCAATTTATTGTATACTGGTAAGAATTTTTGCTGGTATATACCGGTAAATATTAAATACAATGAAGTCATTCTAGTATATTTTGTTCTCAGTGGACAATGGTATAAAAATGGCCAACCAATTGCTTGCTGGCTTTCACGTAGCATTGGCACCCGAGGCAATGGCATTTGGACTTTGAAGCTCGTTTGGATTTAAATACAAGACGGTTTGATTTTTATCACAAACAATGGCGCAGCATCTTGTCTCGAGTATTCAAATAACCCTCATGAGATAAGATGTGGAGGAAAAAACCTTGTCATATTCCCTCTCACTAACTTTAGTGTATAGCCTTTATTCTCAAGCTTTCTTATAATGTTACGATTAATGGTAATATTTTGCTGCTTCAATATATGCTGCAGAGAAATGTTGCAGTTTTGAGATTGTTGCACAAATTTGACGACTGTCATATTAAAAAAAGGTACTTTAGTTCTCAGCATATAAATACTTTATGTTCTCTCTTCTTTCTCTTTTCCTCAATGATCTTTTGAGTGATGGATTTCTTTTGAGCAAAGGTGTAAATTTGATAAACAAATATTTGTTTACACAATTTATTTTTAGAAGATGCAAAAATATCAATTACATTTTAAAAGTCGAGCAATCTTGATATTATCCTATACCAACCACGGTTTATTTTTCCATTGTGGTCCCATTCTTTTATTTTTTTTTATTGTTTCTCTTTCCTCCTCTTTCACTTCCCCTCCATGGTCTACTCTCGCTCCATGCAGCTTTTCTCACCTTTCACATTCCTCCTCCTTCAGTTTCCTTGTTGTCATCTTCATATTCTCTTTTTGTCACCACAGTCTGGAATTTGGCGGAGGCCATGGTAATGATCTCGACCACAACGGGAGGGAAAGCGCATGGAGATGGGCCCACCATGAGAGGTGACAATGTACCAGAAGCTCGACCTGTTAATTTTTGACGTGGCAAGGTGCCTCGACGCTGGAAACGTCATCGAGGAATGGACGATCTGGGATGGTTTACAAAGTGAACACGTTAGCGGGAATAGAAATTGTGATGAACAGAACGAAGTTGCTGATATGCTAGCTAAACGCACGCTACAGGATGCTTCTGCGTTCAGATCTGTCAAAGGAGCCTACACAGGCTTTATTGTCTCTTTCTGGCATTACGTAGTTTCTTTTTCTAGCTTTACACTACTTTTTTTCTGTTTCGTATTTTCCTTTACTTTGTATAAAAAAATGAGCATTCGGAGCAGCCACGGAGCGGAGTAGAGATAGAACCAGTACATTCAATATGGGAATGGATTTGAAAGCAGGAGGTAAGAGCAAAAAGGAAGACAAGATGGTCGTAGTTGTTGGGGCTGTAACCGATGACAATCGTGTGTATGAAGTCCCAGCGCTGAAGGTGATGGCCCTGAGGTTCACTGAAACTGCTAGAGCTCGAATTGAGAAGGCTGGCGAAGAGTGCCTGACATTTGATCAGTTGGCTCTTAGAGATCCTCTAGGCCAAAACATAGTTCTCCTCAGAGGTTCTAAGAATGCTTGTGAAGCTGTCAAGCACCTTGGGCCAGCTCCAGGTATGCCCCATAGCCACACTAAACCCTATGTCCGTTCGAAAGGAAGAAAATTTGAGCTGGCAAGAGGAAGAAGAAACAAGGGTTTCAGAGTTTAAGTTCTGGAATTTAAGCATCAAGGGGATTTACGTTTATGTTGCGTTTATTTTGTATATCATCTCCTTTGTGACGTTAGAACTTTTAGCATACGTTATTTTTAGTTTTTCGCTAAGAGTGGAAGAAGGTAGTTTGGACAATCTCTAATGGATGGGAACCAGTTTCAGTGTTAAGCGTAAAGTTTAGCTCATCCTACTAATCTGATCTGAACCGTTCAAATCTAATCTGCACGGTCCAGATTTGATGTTATAAAAAACTATTTTTTTTAAAAAAAATTATTCCAGTAAATGCAGAATAAAAAATAAAAACAATCTCTTAACTACTATTTTTTTAAAAAAATAATTTTTTTACTTAAAAAATCATTATTTTAAAAAAAATTAAATCTGAACCGTCCAGATCCAGATCAGATTAGTAGGATGAGTTAAACTCTAGGTTTAGCACTGAAACTGGTTCCCTAGCGGATGCAATACATGAATAAAATCACCCTCTACTGAAGTTTCAAGGGAAAAAAAAAAAAATCAGTCCCGTGAAGGACTAAATGAGGGGAAGTGAAAGAAGGAAAGAGAAAATAATGAAAAATAAAATGGGACCCACAACGGAGGAGAAGTGAAAGAGGAGGAAAGAGCAACAATAAAAAAAATAAATAAAAGAATGGGACCACAATAGAAAAATGAATGGGTGTTAAAATTATCCCACTTTTAAATTTTAATTGTTATTTTTACATTTTTTAAAAGTAAATTGTACTAATTACATTTGGGTAAACATTTATTTGTTAAATTTACACATTTACCCATTTCTTATTTTTTAGTTAACTGATATGGTAGGAGATTTAGTTATTGTTATTTTACTATCAATTATGTGTCATTACCTGCTACAACTCTCTCTCCTCTCCCACCTTTAGTAAAGGGTTTGCCAATTAGGCCTGTCCATTTATTTGCAACTTGTTTAAGGTTTGAATGGGGTGAGACATGTATGCATGAAACTTTAAACAGGAGAATTATATATTGAAACACTGATTGTTCAATTCACCGGTTGTTCACCCTAATGGTTTGTACCTTTATTGGAGTAAAGGTTATTGGAAAGCGAATATTCATTCTTATTGTATTGAAACCATAAACTTATTAATTTGGGATGTGATAATGATCACCCCTATCAAGATATTTTTGTAGAGGCCAGACTCCTAATCCACAGAGAATAGCAAATTATTATTGATCTTGTTCATAGACTGAAAAACTATGTAGCGAGCCATCTTATAAGGTTTGCCCATACCATATGATGGATAATTTGTACATCTTTAGTCCCTTAGCTGCTAAGTGACAAGGGAGGATAGGCCTAACCGTCTTTTGTATGTAATGCTCATGCTAGGGCGACTGTGTACCTATTAAAAAAAAAACAAGAAGAAGATCACTTACCAAACTCACCCATGAAAAATGGTACGTCCTCGAACTTTCCAGAGAAAACTCGGCGCGAATATATCAAATCCTACCCGTCGAACCTTCCAGATACACATCCCCTCTATAAACCCATCCCATGGCTCCCCTTGCCAGGTGACCAGTTTTTTAGGCCGGGTTATCACCTTCCCTTGAGCGCAATTTCTGTGAATCTCGTTTAGAATTGTGGTTTTTCTCGTCTGAGAATGCCAAGCCGATCAACCGGAACAATATCCCAAGACTGGGAACCGGTGGTTCTACACAAGAACAAACCGAAGGCCCAGGACCTGCGCAACCCGAAGGCTGTGAATCAGGCACTCCGGTCAGGAGCTGAGGTCCGGACGATCAAGAAGTTCGACGGTGGTTCGAACAAGAAAACAGCTCCGGCCGTCAACGCGAGGAAGCTGGATGAAGAAACCGAACCGGCTGCTCTGGAGAAGGTGAGGGCAGAGGTGAGGGCAGCTATACAGAAGGCACGATTGGAGAAGAAGGTGAGCCAGGCGGATCTTGCGAAGCAGATCAACGAGCGGCCGCAGGTCGTGCAGGAGTACGAGAATGGGAAAGCGGTTCCGAATCAGGCCGTGCTGGCGAAGATGGAGAGAGTTCTTGGCGTGAAACTCAGAGGAAAGGTAGGCGGCAAGTGAGGATCATCGAGGCTTCAAATTGAAGAACTCGTAGAGTAATCTGCCACCATTGTGCTCTGTTTAGTTTATGTGGACTGCGAAAAAGATAAAATGAAAATTGTATGGTCTTTTCCGTGTGGAAGCGATTGTGTGTAAATTAATTGTTATGATTCAAATCACCTATAGCTGAATTGTATGTAAATTGTATGGTCTAATCGCAATGAAATCTTGGTGCTGAACTTGTCAGTCTATAGCTGAATTAACGTGATAACTTCATGGTCCGTGATTGATTTTTGATACCAAATAATTAGACACAAAACTCAGATGAGCACAAGATTTCTCCGAGCAACAGTATTCTGGAAACTTATCGAAGCTCAAGTGTATTCTTCAAAGCCGCTCATCTTATCGCCTCCATCTGTATCATGCGTTTACCATCGTTAAGAACGGCAAAAAGGCTAAATACAGTCATTTCTGTCATTGTTATCTCGAGTAAAAAAAGTCGCATTAATCAAAATAAGTTGTGCCAAAAAATTATTGATTGTTTGAAGTCATTGGGCAAAATTAATCTGTTGGTGCAAATATTTTCAAGAATATTGAAACAGCATTTTTCCGTTTGTTTTTCATGTTATATATGTATGTGCGTGATTCCAAACAAAACTTCTTACTTGCTAGAACTTCATTAGCGACATGACAGGTCCGAAGATTTCATATGGAGCTATATGTATGTCCTTCTAGTCAAGTTTTTATGTCATAGGGAGATCAGCAAAATGGGAAAAAGAAGGTTTACGATTTCAAAAATTATGTCATATTAAATGAAGATTACGTGAAATACTATAATTTTTTATCCTTTGAATTTGCACTCATTTTTTTTTTTTGTCTTTCAAATTTAAAACTAGTTGTAAACCCATATTTTTATTAGATTATAGAAACAATGTTTAAAATAAAATAAAATCTGAGAAACACAACCATGATTTTATATTTGATGCATTAAAATAAAAATAAGGATGCAATCTATGATCAAAATTGTCTTAACCCAATAAATTAACATTGGTGAAAATTGTTGGTTGGATGTGATAACCATTGTTGTCCAATCTCTTGCCACCTGTCAAAAGGGTGGCTCCTTCCCTCTTTCCATGCTCAACATTTGAAATTACTTTTATCAAATTGTTTCCCGTCAACCTGCGATAGAAAATTATAAACGTTATGATGGAAACATAATTGGTTTGGCGGTGTTTAAAAAAACCGAACCAAGGGAAATAAAAGAAATGAGCAGAAGTTTTCAAGCACATACGTACATTCTTTGTATTGGCCATAAATTGGTACTCCAAAGTGGCACCAAAAGAGGGAAAAGGAGAATCACATGAATCCAAGGGTGCATGTTACCCACCAATACAAGCTTCATCCTTCTATTACTGTCATCTTTCTAGTTGTTTTTAGTTTTTCCCCTCTCAACACAGGAACTTGACAGGTAATTAGCATATCACAGAACATGACAAGAAGTCTCTCCCATCTCCATTCTCAATATTCCTCTTTCAATATTCCAACCATCAAGTTCAGCAAGCTCTTCATCAATGGACAATTCGTTGATTCCATTTCAGGTTCTCACTTTTATCTTTATCAACATCTCTGCGCAGTTCATTATTATCAAACGTGTCATTCCTTTGCCTTGAATTTAAAAATGGAAAAATGATAATGAAGTTCCGTGTAAGGGATTTTACGATTAAACAATCTTACGAAATCGCGTATGTACCGTCAAGTCCCGTAGAGTTTTTAATACAACTCATGGGGTTGTTATTAACAACCCCATCATAGCTCATTAGATTGTTAACGGGACTTGACGGTAAATATATGATTTTATGAGACTGTTTAATCATAAAATCCCTTATATTGAACCTTATCGTTATTTTCCCTTTAAAAATCATGCTACCAACAAATGTGGACCAACTCAGTAGTTAATTCAAACTGCATAAAGTTGTGAGTTCAAACCTTTTTACTAATATTAGATCTTGATTGTGGATAATTTATATATACCTCTTTAAGTACTTTTAAATTCCACATATATGCTATAACCATGATTAACCCTCAATAAACAACTCACTTAAACTCTATTTTACCCAAAAAAATTATGCCATCTTATTTGTAATTTAATCTAAATTTTGTCGAATACATTGCATGAATTTAAATTATTGTATAGAATTGTAAGAAGTTTTTTTATATATAGACTGCTGGTCAAAAAAAATTTATTATACGGATTAAATGTATATAATTTGAATTTTTAAAAGATTTATTATACGGATTAAATGTATATAATTTGAATTTTTAAACTGTAAATAGGAAAAAGATTTGAGACTGTGGACCCGAGGACAGAGGAAGTGATCACCGAAATAGCAGAGGGGACTGCGGAAGACGTTGATCTCGCCGTGAAGGCGGCACGCAACGCTTTCGATTCTGGTCCATGGCCACGCATGACTGGCTCTGTACGTTCACGTCTTCGCCTTCCCTTTCTTCTTTCTGATGCCTAACAATTAGCAACTCAAATGGATATTTGAAGCGATTATTTGTACTGGTAATTAGTAAGCAGCATGTTAAATGTTTGATGAAATGGTTCGCAGGAGAGAGCGAAGATAATGATGAGATGGGCCGATCTAATTGAAGAGAACTTAGAGGAGATAGCTGCGTTGGACACCATTGATGGTGGGAAGCTGTACGCATCGTGTAAGGCGGTGGATATTCCTCATGTAGCTAGTCTTCTTCGTTACTATGCGGGTGCTGCCGATAAGATTCATGGAGAGGTGTTGAAGTCGTCGAGGAATCTTCAGGCTTACACTTTGATGGAACCTATTGGTGTTGTTGGCCATATCATACCCTGGAATTTCCCTACCCACATGTTCTTCGCCAAAGTTAGCCCTGCCTTGGCTGCTGGCTGCACCATGGTCCTTAAACCTGCTGAGCAAACTCCTCTCTCTGCTCTCTATTATGCTCATCTTTCTGAGTTGGTATGCTTCCACATGCTTGATAATTGATTAATATGGTTCAGTCATATGATCATATTATTGCTTAAATAAGTATTTGGGTGTGGAATTTTAGTTAGTGCCTTATATTAAGGTCTAGTAACTCAACCTTGGACTTGGTCTATGCTTATATGTATATACTGAATACAGTTTTCCTTAAATTCGAGAAAGAACTAGTTTGTGTGTAGATTTTTTAAGGGCCAGTTACTTAACTTTCTATGAAAGTGCGACTGTTATTTCAGGACAATTTTATATAATTTTTGTGTCTGAAAAAAAAGTATTTCTATATTATTTATTCTATTTCTACATGAATTAAACGGTGCTATTTAACCCAATCAAAAACTAAATCCTTATACTATTGCATGAAAATTTTATATAATTTTGTGTCTAAAAAAAAGTCTTTATTCTATTTCTACGTGGATCAATCGGTACTATCTAACTCAATCAAAAACTAAATCTTTATATATATTGCTAAGGAAATCTCGCTCAATAAGTGTATTCTTCAATTTTACTATACCATCCTTTGATTGAACATTGAACAACTTGATATACCTTTCTCGCTAGTGCAACAAATGCAAAATAAAATAAATAAGGAAATAAATTATAATGAATGATAATATGTATAATGTAAAATTTTGCCAGCGAATAGATTAATATAAATTATGAACAACATACTTTTATTCATACAATTTTTTCAAGACTACACTTAATTGTGTTTTCCTCTGTGAAGGCTGGAATCCCAGATGGGGTGCTCAATGTAATACCTGGGTTTGGCCGGACTGCTGGTGCTGCAATTAGCTCTCATACGAACATTGATGCGGTAATGCATGCCATGTATTTGGGAGTTTCATAGCATTGGGTCAAAATTTTCCATTTGACAGTACTAAAGCTGATAAAGAGATATGGATTTTGTATTTGAAGGTGAGTTTTACTGGTTCAACAGAAACCGGTCGCCAAGTAATGCAGGCAGCAGCAATGAGTAATTTGAAGCCAGTTTCACTGGAATTAGGAGGCAAGTCACCCCTTATAATTTTCAATGATGCTGATGTTGACAAGGCTGTTGACCTTGCCCTCTTTGGAATCTTATGCAACAAGGTAAAATTGCCTTTTCAGGCTATATATATCTGCTTCACAAAAACGAGTTATATACTTTCTGTGGCTGATCTTCTTGGATTGGAGTTTTCAGGGGGAGATTTGTGTTGCAAGTTCCCGAGTTTTTGTTCAGGAAGGAATTTATGAGGAATTTGAGAATAAGGTGGTTGAGAAAGCCAAAGCTTGGGTGGTAGGAGACCCTTTTGATCCGAAAGTTCAGCAAGGACCCCAGGTAAAGATAGTTTAAGCAAACATACCTATCTTTAGACTCTACAAGATAGAAAAATCTCAACAACAAAAAAAAAAAAAATGAGCTGCTACTTGTAACAATATTGCAGGTTGACAAGAAGCAGTTTGATAAAATTCTTTCATATATTGAGCACGGAAAGAGAGAAGGAGCCACCTTGTTGACTGGTGGTAAACGAATAGGCAACAAGGGATACTATATTGAGCCTACAATTTTCACCAACGTCAAGGTGCATTTCAGTTCGGACCCCAAAACTCATGGAACTGACCTTTTTAACATAACAGAAAATTAACGAGTTTCTTTCTTTCCTTTTGTTTTAAAGGAGGACATGATAATAGCGCTGGATGAAATATTTGGTCCTGTGATGACACTCTTTAAGTTCAAGTAAGTTTACGATTCTGTATTGCATTGAACTGGGATTTGTGAGGTTGAATGTTGAATGAAGCATGGAAAGTGAACAATAGGAGCATTGAGGAAGCAATAAGGAGTGGCAACAACACCAGATATGGGCTAGCTGCTGGCATTGTGACCAAGAACTTGGATGTAGCAAACACTGTGTCAAGACACATTCGTGCAGGCATTGTTTGGATTAATTGCTATTTTGCTTTCGATAATGACTTCCCTTATGGAGGGTACAAGATGAGCGGATTTGGAAGAGATTATGGACTCCATGCCCTTCACAAGTACCTCCAAGTCAAATCTGTTGTAACTCCTGTTTACAATTCTCCCTGGCTTTGAACTAGTGTTGCCTGAGTCTGATAATCTACTGTATAAGCAATAAGGGAATCTGCATAGCTTTGTGTATCTAGTCTTACCAATAAAGAACTGCTTAGTTTTTGAAAGATGGTCTTGTAATCGATTCCATCTCTTAATCATTTGTTATGAATCACAAAGAAAGTTGTCATTTCTACATTAAATCAAAATGCGTACTACCATCACATTGCTCATCTTCATTTGTGTTTGGGAGTCTATAATCAACCCGTATCAACATGTTTAGCTTATGGAATTTACGGAAATGCAATGGAATGTAATAAGTGGAAATGTAAGGTATTAGAATGATGATCACAGAGTATTTATTTGATATATTATTAAGCAATCATAAAATGAAATTCATATTTTATAAATAAAAAAATTGTGAAATAAACTTTTTAACTCTATTAAAACTAAATGCTATAAAATGAATTATATAAATGTCTAAATGCTAATTTATGAAATGTGTAAATACTCACATGTTAATTCATACAAGTTGTAATTCAGATTATATAGCTAAAACTATGTAATGTGATGACCTGATTTGCTGTAATCCGTTGTAATCATAATTACATTAAATTATACTATTATACCAATCAAACACTGAAATTAGTAGAATGCAACAAAATTACATGTAATCTCATATCATGTAATTGAAATAAAGAGCACATAAGGCCCTTCACTGAGAGATGTCAGAATTATTTCTTATCCATTTACATCATGATCACAAAAGAGTACTTCCTAAGTTTGAGGTTGGTAACACTTTTAAAATTATAGATTTTAGCCAAACCATAGTTTTAAAAGTAAAACAAACAAACATTTCACTAAATTATAAAATAGTTTTTAACTCTTAAAAGTATATTTTTTTTATTTCAACCGAACACTCCTTTTTCACAATTTGTTTTATTAAGAAAATCATAGTTTAAGGATCGGAAATAAGTTTTTCGCAAGTTATTTTACTTATTTTTTCAAAAGTTACTTTTTAAAATAACTTTCTATCACTTTTTTTAAGCTAATCCAACCACACCCTTAGTACAAGTCCTTCTCCAAATTTTAAGGTGTAAGTATTACTTGTCTTTAATAACATCCTAATTTCAACTTTAAATGTAATTAATATTAAAAAAATGATATTAAATAAAATAAAAATAAAAAACAATTCTTAGAAAAAAAGGTAAATTTTGATTCTTTTTCCTCGACCACTGCACGAAATTGATTTAAGCCGACACCTCATTTATTCCCTAAACAAAAAGAAAACTTCAGCTACAGAAAATTCAAAATTGTTAACTGTGAAGCTTGACCAGTTGTACGCGCATGTCATAGAGTTCAATCTCTACCGGCTTCCTTCTCGAATTCTCGCTGATCCGAAAAGTAACACGATTCGATGCCATAACCCCAGTGGGTTTTGAGCTGTTCCTAGCAGATTATTCCAACTTTTTCAATTTTTAATATTATTTTAAGGGTCTTCCACTTCTCGGAAGGAAAATCTAAAATCTAAAATTATATCCAATAGCATTGGGGAGAGAATGAACGAAGGAAATAAAGAAAGAAATCATTCAGTAACCTAGCCTGAAAATGGACAGATTATTGTTAAACACAACGGAATGATGAAAGGGTATAATTTTATTGCTAATTACAATACAAAATTATGGGAATTCCCTGGAATAAGCATGGAAAGAAAAAAAAATAATGAATCTGGTAGTCAAAATAATCTAAAATCAATGGAATAAGTAGGTAATCGCCAGCGCAACCAACATTAGAAAATAAGCAATTCCTTGGTCGATGGCAGTGCCTGCAACAAAAACCCCACAAATAGAATCGAATCAGAAAACCCCAGATTTGGCATTGGAGGAGGAAAATCGACCAGAAAAACCAAGGCCGTAAAGACTAACCGTCACTTGAAGGAGGAGGTGCAGGAGAAGAAGCGAGATCCTGAGCTTGTCCGAGATAAGAGAAGGCCATGAGCAGAATAGTGAGAACTGGGAAGGCAAAGAATCTCAAAGATTTCATCATAGGTGAGAATGGGGGGCGAAAGAAGTTGAAGGGACTTGGTTTGGTTTAGGGTTAGGGGATGGACTGGTGGGAAGGGGGAGGAAGGGAGATATTTATAGGGGGAGAGAGGTGGGGGTTTGAGTAAATTCGAAGAAATTTGGGATGTAAGTGGAGAGTCAGCGAATTTAAATTTTGAATGATGCGTGAGGTGGCGGCTTGTTGACTTGACTGCGCGCGCCAACTGCGAAGCACACGCTGAAGGAGCTCGTTTCCAGTTGTCTAACTCTTAACACACGTTGAAAAAACAAAACGGACACAACAAAACATAATGCAAAAAAAAAAATATATATATAATTTAATAAAAATTTGATTTATTTTATTCTTAATAAATCAAAAACATTGATTCTAAATTTGATGAATCCAAACTAAAATGGAGATAAATTTAAAAAATAAAAATTATATTAACCCTAAAACCATTTTTTTTTTTTACCAATACGACGGATATCATTGCAATATAAGCAAAAAGACAATACTTCATTCATCATTGTTATTTTTTTATTATAAACAAAATCTTATATTTATAATCCAGTGCATGCAATTGTTGAATCCCGGTCGTCAAAATCCACCCTATTGAGATTAGACAAAAATTGATTAAAGATGCAAAAATAACAATTTAAGCAATGGGAAAGTTCAGCAAAATAATTAGCTGTGGTTAACTTTTTCGTATGAGTATAAACAACGTGTACTATAGCAGTACCGTTAATTGGTGACTGCCACGTATTGACATGTTTTTATTAAATTATTGTTATTATTGACTATTGAGCACCTCGCTTATAAGTCACGTGACATCCCATACATAATATAGCAGACGGATACAACTTATATTATAAGAATTAATACCCTTGACATCAATATTTCTTATAAATTAACATATCATGATTATAAGAATTAATACCTATAATTAAGGGAGCTATAAAAATCCAATACAAAGGAAGAAACCAGTAATAACTAGATTAAAAACGGAAAAACACTCACAAATTACAAACATCTATTACAGCGTTACGAATAGAATTAATTTAAAGAAATTTGTGGTAAATAGGAAAAAATAATTGAAATATTTTTTTTTGAGAAAACATCAATGACAGGACACGCTAGAAATATTCAGTATTTCTTTTAAAAATGAAGTAAGATTATCGTAAATTAATTTTTCTGTTTTTATTCTGTAAATAATTAATTGTGCATCATATACACGGACGACCGGGGTACTATTCTAGAACGTTGAGTCACATCATCTCATACTTTTAATCGTCATCCTAGAACGTTGAGTTTTATACTGAATTCCGCGTCATCGCTGACCAATACCAAATGCGTTTATAAAAGGAGAAACTTTTAAAAAAAAAAAAGTCACTGTCGCAATGGAAATAAAAAAAAAAATTTGCGCACACAAGGATACCAGGCTCATGACTCATCAATCATACTTGTAGTGCTGAAAAGGAAGATACCCATTGCTCCTCTTTCACCATCTTCCATGTCATTATTCATCTCAACTTGGTTAAGTGTAATTTTAAAAATTATAGGATATTTTATTAGAAAAATTGGAGAAAATACCTCAATAATTACTTGTAAAATAAAACTTGCTCAGTTGTACATATAGAAATTCAGTTATACATGTATGAAATATTTCATTTTATAATTAATTATTCAATGTGAATTTTCCCTAATTCTCCCTTTTTTATTTAACTACCTTTAATTAATTTTCTTATAGATATTTACATAAGGTAGTAGGTGCATCTTTATAGTTGGAGGTACTATCTACTATGTGATGGATTTTACGTACTTGTACGAAATTCATGGTACAACCTGTTGTTATACATGTATGAATATAAGTTTTATTTCATCCATTTTTCTTATTACACAATTAAATGGACTCAGAGACTCATAGTGGTTGGGCAAATAAGAGGGAATTTTATTTGCCCTTTTTTTTCTCATGGTTAATTAAAACCTAGGGTCTCCTGCTATGCATTGATCATTCTACTCAGGCATATGCTTTTTATTACAGATTTGAAGATAGATAGTGAAAATAAAGATTTACCTCGTTATGAATTAAAACTTCCCCGTTAACTCATATAAGGGTATTTTAATTTATATACGGATTTTTATCCTTAAATATTTTTTGCCGAAAACAGACTAATTTTATTAAATCAACTTAAAGATCAACCCAAATATCCAAAACAAAAGGACCAAAGCTGAAACGCAGATCTTAATTGAATAATAATAATAATAATAATAATAATAATAATAATAATAAGGGTATGGTTTGTTATGATTTAATCCAAAAAAAAAATACCAAATGTACTCTATTTTACAATATAAAGGCATGACCGTTGGCCAAAAAAAAAGTTGCAACTATGACATGTGTGGAAACCATACGTTTTGGGCTAACAAGCACATGTGCCTGAATCGAAATCCTGCTCTAATATCATTTTTTCGGTTATAATTAAACATGAATTGTGTAGTATTATTATTGAACTGGGCAAACAAACATAAAGCATTCCTCTTCTATTTACATATAACCCAGGCACCTCAGGCTTGCACGCTATATAGACCACTTACCAAAAAATAATAAACTAAAAGCCCAAAAACAATCTACCTTATAAACCAAAAAACCAAATTACAGTTTACTTCATGCCCCCACAAGTTGGCGGTGTACTAGTAAGTAGTAACCTACAGGTCCATGTATAGAAATCATGCTCACATATCAAAATCATGTAGGATTGAAATATGGCTAAGATACCCCATCTTTTGAGCTACATGATACTCTTACAGAACCATCCACCCAGTTCCCCGGATAAATAAATTGAGCCTAGGACTAGGGTG
>QFDD01007316.1:0-13640 GCA_006871305.1 Vachellia collinsii
ATATATATATATATATATATTTCCCATATTTCCAACTCTTGTTCCATTGGTCAGAAATCAAAGAAGAGGAAAGGTTACTGTTCATGGAACAGTAATCCGCGAATGGGTCATCAGAAATGGCCAGAAAAACTTATCCACAATCCTCAAAATTATTCCCACAAGCTTTGATTTAGCTCATTCTTCAGTTTAATCGGTGAAACCCAATCATTTACCTCTGATTTCTCTACTGTTCCTAACTCAAAATCCATCCCCAAAATGTAACCAGAGACGGAAATGGAGGAGCAAGCTTACCTGAGTCGAACAGTGTGGTTGCATGCGTTCTCCGGTCACTTCTCCGGTGACGGTGGCTCCCTTTCTCTCTCTCACCCTCGCTGCCTCGCGCTCTCGCTCTCTCGTCACTGCTCTGTTTTGGCTCCACGGAAAAGAGGAGGAATGAAGATGATGCTGAAGCCGTTGGGAAAAAGAAGGGATTTAATGGTTCAGCCACTTTTTCCAGTGAGCTCGCCACTGCTCTCTCTCTCGCTCTCGGTTGCTGGCTGAGTGATGAAGAAGACAGTAATGAATGAGGGAGGAAATGAACTGAACCGGATGAAGAAAAAGGAGACAAGGACGTGGGACTAAATGGTGTACCCTTTGGTCACGTGTGTGGTCTGCACAAAATAACCTTTTTCTTTTTTTCTTTTTCATCATCTAAAATTGCATTAAAATACTCCAACAAATATCTTTTTACCTAAATTTAATACTCAATAAATATAATAACTACTTCCATAAATTTTAGGTAAATTTATTTATTTTTCTTAAATCTCTTTAAAATACTTTTGACCTAAAAATTTATTCATATTTGTCCAAACTATTGTAATTGGCTTCACATAGCTTCAATTATATTTCATAGTACATTACCCAAAATTTGGGATGTTACATGTGGGGGAGAAAAAAGTGTGTGTGAGTGTGTGAGAGAGAGAGAGAGAGAGAGAGAGAGATTAAACTATGTGTGTGTGGGGGAGATAATTAAAGAGACCATGTGTGTGTGGAAAGGAAGTGTGTGAAGTATGTAAAGTAAGAAAGGGGAAGTGTAAGAGAGGGAATATGTGCTTGTGAGATACGAAGAGGGATGAGAAGTCAGAGATAGTGTGCGTGGGAGAAGGGCATGTAATTAATATATTTTAGAGGAATAATTTTAATTAAGCATGTGAGAAAATGTAGTTGTCTTATGATTGAATGCATGAGTATAATTAACTTAAAAAATGATATTATTTTATGATAAATGCTTGCATCAAAGAGAGGTGTCATAAATGATTAACATAATTAAGAGAGACAGTATAGTTATTTAATTAAGGCATATAAGAAAGATATAACTAAATTTTAAATTGATATTTATCTGTTTTTTTTAAATTTAGTTAATTACAATTTGTTATATCATGTGTTTAGGTTTCATATTTATATTGGCTTTTGCAACACAATGGAAATAAGATCCATTTGTCTGCTTGGTCTCTTGCACCAAGTGAGCCATTCTACCTTTTCGGAAAAATAATGAAATTAAAATTTATCTTATTTCCAAAATCCCTATGCTAGCTCCAATTTTTCCATTTTCCCCCCTTCGGTGAAAAATCAAAGTTCATTTCACCCAACTTTAAAAAACAAATTCACTTTCAAAGCCGTTGAAGCAAAGTTGAAAGATGAAGGTGATTTTGACCGATTACACTTGAAGATCGTTCGTAAGCTCAAGGAATTGTATGCTTCCTCTCTCAATTCATCTCTCTTTCTTTCGTTATCTCCTATTGGTTTTGGTTCTGTTCTCTTTCTCTGGCTAGGGCTTTTAGATTTGAGGTGAAAATGCTCTTCTTTCATGATTTAAGCTAATTTGGATATCTTTGCTATATTTGTCTTTGTTCGAACTGAATTGGGCATATAAATTTAAGTTATGAAATTGTGGCTTGCCCTAGAAAACAATTTTTGAACTTGTATTCGAAAAACTTGAATCTCAACAGTACGGGATGTGGAGTTTAACAAAGATTTTCTCCTCTGGCTTCATTTTGGGATGCCACCTATTGGCCGTTGTTGTTATATATGATTAGTTTTGATGATGCCAAACATAGAAGAGCAAAAAGTTTTTATAATGTATATTGACTAACTACTATATTTAATGTCAATTTCTTATATAGTTTGGTCAATGAAAAGGAGAGAAATTGTTTGAGTTCAATTGTTGGGAATGAAGAAGTAGGAAGATCTTATAAAATAAAATGAGAACATCAAGTTTCAAGCTTTTATATTTGGAATTGGAGGATGATGTGGTTAAATAACTCAATTTGAAGTTTACATATATGTTATATCATCATACATTGAGTTACATATCATCTAACCTTCATTTGGATGCTCAAAATTAATTTTGGAAGTCAAAACTCGAGTAAAATGAGTTTTTGAAGTTTTATGAAGCAAAACTTGAAGTGAAACTCGAGTTTAGACTAACGTTTTGAGATTTTTGAGACGAAACTCGAGTTTTAAGAAGTTAAAACTCGAGTTTCAGGCACCTCTGTTCAGCTCTGTTTCTTTCTCAGCTCGACATATGTTCAGTATTTTGACTATATCTCCCAAACCACAAGTCCGATTGATATGAAACCAGTTTCATATGAAACGAGACTCGAAATGCGGTTTATAGACATCAAGAAAAACATCAAATCATTTCATATGAAGGAGATATGATTTTCTAAACTTGGTGGTCAGATTTAACGTTTTATCACTGACCTTTGCTTACTGTGGCTACCATAACTTCCGTAATACAGAATATTTTTGACTGATTCTTATTTTATTTGAAAGTAGCCTCAAATAGATTTCCAAGGATATCTTATTTGAAATTTTGGAGATGAATTGAGAGAGTTATAGCCGTTGCAAGTTGAGTTTTTTGTTGAAATTTGAAACATTTGCTGAGTCATGAGCAAATTTCGAGTTTTGGTCTACAAAACTCGAGTTTCGGGCATAGAACTTGCTTTTTCACAATTCTCAGGAGCAAAACTCGAGTCTTGGTGTATAGAACTCGAGTTTTGGGCATAGAACTTGCTTTTTCACAATTCTTTAGAACAAAACTCGAGTTTTGGTGTATAGAACTTGAGTTTCGGGCATCGAATTTACTTTTTTCATATAACTTTCAAGTAAAACTCGAGTTTAAAATGAAGTTTTCATCACAACTCGAGTTTTAAGTAACAGAACTTGAGTTTCGGGCTTTGAAAACTCTTTGAACCACGAAACCTCTTTCCAAAACTTGAAGTTTCAATAAAAGTTTTGCTGGAACTCGAGTTATGAGTATTAAAGCTCGAGTTTTGAAGAGAGAGTATCAAAACTTCTTTCACAACTTAAAGTTTCAACAAAATTTTTTGATACAACTCGAGTTTTGGGAAAACAGAACTCAAGTTTCGAGCTGTGAAAAATTTCTGAACTCCAAAACTTCTTTCTAAACTTGAAGTTTCAATAAGAGTTTTCATATAACTCGAGTTTTATGAAATGAAACTCGAGTTTCGAGATGTAAACTTGTTTTAAACTTAAAACTTCTAATGAAACTCGAGTTATACATAAAAGTTATGATTTGAAAATAGCTAAAACTGGAAGTTTGGTTAATGGAACTCGAGTCTCGAAAAGCACAAAATTATTTTACCTACGGAAACTTTTGAAATCCCGAGTTTCAAGTTCTATAACTCAATTTTTGTCAAAACTCTTATTAAAACTCAAGTTACAACAAAACTTGTGTGAATTCTACTTTGTTATTTCTTCAATAACTCAAGTTTTAGCAAATGTAACTCGAGTTTGCTTTATCTGACAGTAACGCAGAATGTCAGAAGCTTTTCGTTATTCTCAAATCTTTCCTTCTTTATGCTTCATTTATTTGAATCTCATCTGCAATCATAAATGCTTATTCCTTTTACTTATCAACAGAGAATGGGTCGTCTGATTGTCTCATCGAAAAATGCTCAACGGACAAAAATTATAGAGACGACCAGACTTAGTGTCAGAAGCATTAAATGCGAAATATTGAACAAAGAAGATGTGAGTAACGGATATAAAATTCAACGGAAACTTCACAATGGCTGTTCTTTATCTTTCAACAAACAAGTATTGTTCGAATAGATTACAAATTTGAAAGACAGAACACAAGAGCCAAAGCCAACGGACAAATACGACGCTCCTCTTCAACGGATATATTTTGACAACATCTATAAATAAGAGGAAGCACCAACAGAGAAAGATGACGAAGTATATGGAGTCACTAAGCAAAACACGTAGAGTGTGTATTCGAAGAAATCACACAACAACATTAGGACTCTGATATTATACTTCTCTGCGAGCTTCACTGATAATACAATCTGCTTCATAGAGTGAAGTATTTCCAGATAAAATCATCCCAACCTTTGAGAGTAACTTAGGATAGACCTGAGTGAAATAGAGTGTAACCTTACATGTGGTAAATGGGAGTGATTGTAAAGGTCCTCAAGTACCTTCGTTAAATCTTGAATCGGTTTCACAAATGTCCAGTTAAATTTGTGGGGTTTCTCAAGTACCAACAGTTACAAACTTGAGTGGGTTTCATAAATGCTTGGAAAAGTTTATAGGGTTCTCAAGTACCCACGATTACAAACTTGAAATAGGCCATGTATGTGTTATATTGAATATGTGGCTGTAATGGTTCTCCAAGTACCTGGTTAAACTTGGAAGATATAGTGGATTGCAAATCTCAGAGGAGTTTGAGGACTGGACGTAGGTCAGAGAGGACCGAACTAGGATAAATTGCTGTGTGCTCATCCTTCTTTCATCTTCATTAATTTCTAATGATTCCTTTCTTACTCTATCCAATTTCATTATTTATTTCTATCAACTTATGATTTGGATATTTTGATTAATCAAGATTTGAATAAAAAAATTTTGAGACACCCAATTCATCCCCCTCTTGGGTGACGACCATCCTAACAGTTGTTACTTTGGTCACTTCGCTTCTTTGGCCTCCACTTTTATTATCCATTAAACCTTAATCCCATAATGCCCAATCAATCTACACAACCTGAACCCCCTAACAAGAATCAACACCAAACAAAATATTTAAGACAACGACCACTACCTACCCCTACATTCTTTATTATTTTGTCATTCCATTTTCCATATCAGTCCCCCCCCCACACACACACACATATTATACCCATTATATCTTGCTAAAGCACTAGAATTGGATAAAATAATGACAACATAATTTAAATCTAAGAAGTTTTATGGAGAATATCTTAAATAATAAATAGACATATGCATAAGATTGATGTATCTTTTGGGTTTTACATGCTCAAATTTTTTTTTCTTTCCTATATCAAGAACTTGAAAACTTTTATGAAGAGCAAAAATTGGATGGGAAAGTAACAAGATTCTGAACTACTGATGTTTCCGGCCACTATGAAGAATAACAAAAACTGGTCTTGGAGGAAGAAAAGGAGGGGCCAAATTAAATTCTTTTTATTTTATTTTTATAAAGAGGACAAGCTTGATGACATCAGGTGAATTGCACTCTCATGGCAAAAAAAATAAAAAGAATTGCACTTTGGTATTTTGGAGTGGATATATTGTCTTCCACGTGTCTGATTCTTATTTGATTCCCCTGCCTCCACCAAACTAAAGTGATGTCTTCAATTCCTTTTGATTTTTTGAACTATGGTTGCAACATAAGGTACTACACCCTACCTCTGTGTCTAGTTTTGCATGGACAATCTTTGTCACTCCACTATATCAGGTCATTTCTCTCTTGTTGGTCACCCTTAACACTTTGTATATTACATTATATTTTGATATTTTAATTGCATGATATCTCTAGAGTCTTGACAGTATATTTGGGCCTAGAGGTCTAATAAAATCTATAGATGTTATTAAATATTGCTATAATATGTATTGTATCAATGATCCCGATCCACAATCTCAACAAATTCATGTATGCTTTTGTCATTGTTCAATGTTGAATAAATGAAATTTATTTTTATATAATTTGTTTTCATACTTCAATTGTAGATTCACAACTGAGAACTTATTCAGCAACAAGAAGAAGAGGTTGAGAGTAATGCTTGAATGATCTCTGATGACATATTGACAGCTGTTCTTGAAGAGAGGTCAAGGTATTTAAGTAGAAAGGGATATGAGGCAAACCCTTTAAGAAAGAGAGCTCACCCTCAATCTAGCAATACTTCAGTTGTAGAGGATGTGTGTAATAAGTTACATGAAGAGTTTGATAGAAAATTCCAAGAGGAGTGAGAAAAGATGAAAGCAGACTGTGCAAAGATGGAGGCATAGCGTGCATATTTTGAGTAGAGGATAAAACAAATGGAGCAAAGAATACAGGCTCAATTAGCTCCTTTAGTGCTATAGGGACAATCTTAAAATGTAATTACAATAGAACGATTTTTAACCTTTAAGAAATATATATATTTGTAATTTTGAAAAATCATGTGAACGTCATTTATTCATGATATATTAATTTTCAAACACCATATATTATAGATCTTAATTTAAGGAATTTAATTTTAGTTTAAACAAAATAAAAGCAATCAAATTGTTAAAAAAGTTCTTTTAACTTTCAACAGTGACACATTTGTCGCTGCCTATGCATGTCTTTTAAGTTGCAGCCTATGAGAGAGGGTGTGTGTGCGCACACGCGCGTGCGAGATTGCATGAGTAGAGGTATCCCTCTACTTAAGGCAATCCTATTTGATAAATTCTCGTATACTAAATGTAGACACTTCTTTCAGTTGGGATTCAAACCTTTATTCCCCACAAGGCTTCTATATATCTTTTATTTCATAGTCGTTTTAGTATTGTTTATTAGGTTAAGATGTAAATTTATCTCAAAAGTTTTTTTAAATTCATGTCATTTCAAAAAGTTTCAAAACTTACCAATATTATCTCATCCAACCATTTTAAAAAAAACTGATATTGATTATTAAAAAATTAACATTGACAATTAACATTTTAAATTATTAGAGATAAAATTGCTTCATTTAGCACTTTTGCAATAATATTAAATCTAGAAAAAATTTCTAGGCAAATTCACACGATAACTCGGTTGTCTACTAAGAAAGATTCTCTTAGTATTTATTTATTTATTGGCCAATTCTTTTAGTGTTTATTATACATTAGTTTAAAATATTTTGCCATTATTTATTTTTTACATGAATAGTACCAAATTGTCGTTTATGGGCTCCACGCGTGGCGATGATATATGGTCAAAAGGTCAAAGCACACATATTATCTCCTCAACGAGGCACAGCACAAAACAAATTGTTATAGTACTATGTAACTTTTTAAGCTTTTTTAATATAATTTTGCCTTTTAGAAAAACACAAATAAAATTGATACGTTTCAAACTTCCAGAGCAAGCCGGTAGCTTGGCCCAAAAAAAAAAAGCAAATTATCTGAGGACAGATCTAACTTGAACTCTCTCATATAAAAATAATTAAACATTACTACTTCTTTCTTGTTTGGAATAGTCTTAAAACTACGTTGAATCTGCCCCCCAAAAAAAAAAAAACAAAACGATCTAAAAACCCTTTGGATTTGGGTTGGTTTAAGAAAAGAGTACGGAAAAATCTCATGCACGTAATGTATAGTCTCACCAAATCTATAAAAGATACGTAGACCTTAGAGTCTTCGGATGGGAAATCAAAAAGCTTTCTATAAAAGATACGTAGACTTTAAAGTCTTCGGATGGGAAATTAATAAAACTTGGACTTTAGGTTGTGTGGTGTTGTTGTGGTCAAAGTAAAGTTGCAATCTCTCTCCCAATTATTCTCTTTAATCAGAAGGTTCCAAGAATTTTCCTTTTGGTTTTGCCAAAAAAAAAACGGTAAAGGTCAACAGGCTGAGAAAAACTCTTGTCCAGCACCCTCATTTCTGCATTTTCCAATCAAAATGTTTCAACTGTCTTTTGTAAATCCCATTTTACCTTGAAAATCATGTGAAAAAAATAAAGGTTATAAAGAGAAATTTTAAAAGATATGCAGATCCTATAAAAATGCTATTAGATCTTTTTACTAGGAATTGCATAAATAATGTTAGGCAGCCAGTGTGCACAGGAATTTCTCCATGACTTATGCAATCTGCAGATTTCTAGATAAAAATCCACTGTTCCTTCTTGAAAAAGTTTCATTTAATGACGGAATTGTTACTTTGACTAAAAATGGGTAAAAAAATTATTACTTTTAATTATACTATATAAATTATTTAATTTATATTTAAAATTTTTAAATTATCTTTTGGTACAATAATTTATAAATACATCAAGTCAAAATTTGAAATAATGTACTGTTAACATTAAATTAAGACTTAAATGATTATACGCTTTCATGTGGAAAGATTTTCTCACAAAAAAATTAGTTACAAAAATGAAAAATTATAAATAGTTCCAAAAGAAGACACCACCCAATTATAAAATTAATGCTGCAATCTCTCCCAATATGGTTAGCTAAAAAATAAAGAGTCTACCGATGTTTTTATTTTTACTTTTAAGATTAAAAAAAAGAAGAAGTCTACGTGCATAAAAGCCGGTTTAAAAAAAAACGAATTTCAGACAAATACTAGAAATGTAAGATACAGATATTCAAAGTATTTATGTATGTGTGATATGTCTCTCAACTCATATCTCTAATTATTCATATAATTTTTGAAATATTTGAAATGTAAAACATTTTCTTCATTTTCTGTCTCTACTTTGCAGCTCCATGGAATCCAAAATCCTCTACTGCTGCGCAGGGAAACGAAAGCCCCATAATTAATGATAGCACATAATTGAATCACTGTTGCAAAATGTCCAAAGTCCAAAATGCCCCTGTGCTTTTTTAATGATAGCCGGCCCCTGTAATTTTTGTGTATTCAAATAATTAACTTTGGTGAATCACTTGAGGGATAAAACTGTCAATCATCATGGCGCCCCTTCGGAACAAAATCAAGATCCGATAAACTGACTGAATATTTGAGGTTGCAGAGAAGGACAAGGTGAAAGAAAGAAGAAGCAAAACGCAACTTAGATTACCCAATATTTTTATATTCCTACATCTCAAATATAAAACATGCCTTCTTTTGCATCAATGGCTAATCTCCTGAGGTATGTAATCTTTCATAAGTCTGATTTCATATCAGCTTGGCTCTGGTGCCTCCTGTTTAGCTCTGCATCAGCTCCGGCCATGGCCTCTTCCTCTGAGCTTGCCTGGCCACTTTGGATCCCACATCTACGACCGGCTGCCATGGCCACTTCTGCTTGTAGCTTGTACTGTTGTTTCATAAGGCAATCTTATTATTTTCTTGGTATGAGAAAAAAACATTGACCTTTGAGTCATAAAAAAAATTGTTTTTTAAATTTAAGGACTTACTATGCGTCTTCTTCCTTCTTTATCTTTCTTCCTTTCCTTCTCTTTTTGTATTTTTCTTAAATTTTCTCCTTCGCAGACAACCGATTGTCAATAAAACTTATTCGACACTAATTTAACTCAGTTTTGATTTTATGATCTTTCATGTAATTCCCTTTAGGTCTTGAATACAATATTTTCATCTATATATATTGAAATTACTAGAGCAGGATCAAAATTTTAGAAAATATAAGTCCCAAAGAATGATAAGAACGCTTCTATTTGCAACATATTTCACTATGAAAACAATAGTTGATTGGATATATGGTTCACTTGTGGATGATGAGGAGTGACTAAATTGATTGATTCACATATAAGATTTTTGAATTTGGATATTCATTTAAAACAAGAAGAATATTAAAACTTTTAAATACTCTCTGTTTATAATTACATGATATTTCTAAATAACTTAAAACTTGTTTCTATTAGTTGATATTCCAGAAATATTCAGCCTTTCTTAATTCCTAATCTTAATCATTAATTTTTTAGAGGCATTTTAGATGAAAAAGTATATAGCCAAAATGTTTTATAAGTTGGAATATAAAACCTTCAAAAAAAAAGTCTCGTGATAATAAACAGAGGGAGTACATATTTTAAAGTAAATATTGCTATCTCGCAATGAAAAATAGGGAGAAAAGGTAGTAGATAGCGTTTTCAAATATTGCCATCTCGCAATAAAATTGTAAGAATGCATGTAAATTTAAACAAATATTTTTTTTTTTGCGGAAAATATAAATGTATTTCCTCCTTCCCAGTTTGCATTCTTATATGTCCTGTAATGTACACAACATACATATTTATCCAATTCTTTTTTATTATATTGTAAACCTTACAATAAGAAGTGAAGAAGCTTCTCCCTGGTTGTTTGATGTAGAGTATCTAGTTTTGGTTCATGTTATGTCATTACACACACACACACACACACACACATTATTAACATGAATTTTTCATATTCAAATATTTATTATAATTATTAAACCAATTTTTAATGCGATGATATAGTAATAAAAATTCTAACTAATTTCTTACGTTATGCAGGGCAATTCCACGAGAAAAACGCTTCAAAAAACTAATTACAATATTAGGCATAGTTGTCGGATGGCATTTCCCAGATATATCACCTTTTAAAGAACAGTCAACAATTTTGTGGATACTTATCATATGCGTATGCGTCTATGTGTTTACATCAGATGTTATCTCAGGATCTTGTGCTTGTGTAGCCTTAATATCACTTCTAGTTGAAGGTGATCTGAAGTTCTATCTCTTCACTGCCTATTGGACATCACTGTTCATGTATTTTGGCCACAAGGAGATAGGGGATATGTGGAAGAGTGCAGAGTCATATTTAAAGAGTAAGTTGGATGCAATTTCTACTGAAGGCAACAATGATATTGCAAACACGACACGTGTCTAGAGTCTATTCGTTCCCGTCTTGTGAGAGAAAGTGATGATATTCCATGTCACAGAACCTTCCTGCTCTTCAGACTGGAATTTAGAGATTACTCATTCGCATAGACAAGATCTTAGAGTTGCAAATTATTTAGCCCGCATGGCATACAAGATATCAACTAGGATTTTTAGATACGATAGGAGTGTAAGGTGGTAGCATACCATGAAGTAGCAATAGTGTAGTCTAAGTTATGGATTTTGGATCATTTAAAGTCTCCGCTTGCCTTTCTAATTAATAATAATAAAAAATCTTCCCGCTTTTTCGGCCTACTATTTATCACTAGCTTTTAATTGCAATGTCATCTTATAGGAACCAATTACAGTGCTAAGTCTAAAACTTAGCTCGCCCTACTAATCTGATCTGGACAGTCTAGATTTGATTTTTTTTTAAAATAATGATTTTTAAGTAAAAAATTATTTTTTAAAAAATAGTATTTGAGAAATTGTTTTTATTTTTTATTCTGTATCTACTGGAATAAATTTTTTAGAAAAATATATATTTTTATAAAATCAAATCTAGACTGTCCAAATCAGATCCAGATGGTCCAGATCAGATTAGTAGGATAAGCTAAGTTTTACGTTTAACACTGGAACTAGTTCCCATCTCATAGTGTAAATTAAATCATTATTATTGATAGTGGTTCGTTAATACATGGGAACAAGGAGGCGCATTGTTATAAGATTCAAAGGTTTGCATCTGGAAAAAAAAAAGAGCCTCGTTTTGGAAATGTCATCACAATAGGGTGCAAGATCAATATAATACCAGTAATGGCAAAATTTTGAACTTCAAGATCGTCTTTAATTGGCCACAACTTATTTTTTCATATTCATTATCCTCATGATGAAATTACGTATGCTGCAGGTTAGTCTCTCTCTCTTTTTGTATGAATTAAAGGGCTGGGGGGGGGGTACACCTAGACAAGGACAAATGTTACCTGGGTGGGGCAACGATCTTATCCATTTATTTTCCCAGCAAAATCTAGGGTTGCTTCTTTTGTGGGGTCCTTTAAAGATTTTGCATGCTGTACCACGTACACATCCTTCATGTTTGTTTAACTTTCTTGCAAAAAAAAACTTTCTTGCTGGTGGGACCCTCCCTCTCTCGCATCCACACTTTAACATGATTAATTCCATTTCTCGTGGGTTGGTTTGTCTCTGTTGTAGCAATGAAAATTGCCTCATAACTGACGTCATTTGAGGATTTGTCAGAAAATGTCTTGTTGTTCATATCGTCACTGAAAGTATTTTTTTTAGTGTCAACTGACTAACCCAAATATAGGGGAAAAAAAAAAGATAGAGGCTCCTTATCCAATCCAATCAAAGATAAATGATAACTCCAGCCTAAAACTAGATTGAACATACGGAAAACAACTTAGAAATTCCTAAAACTAATAAGAACATTAACAAGTCTCTTGAATTGAATAGAAAATAGAAAAGCACCACCCTAAGGCATTCAATCTTCATTCCAAGATCTCTAGCCTCATCACCAAGCTCCCCCTCATTATTCATCTCCCTCCGTTCTTTAAGTCTCCATCAGATCGATTCGGTCTTCCTCCAAACTCCCTCAAAGTAATGGCCTCACAAGTGATAAATGAACGGAGGTGGGATGGAGGAGAGGCATGAAATGAAGGAACATGTTGAGAATGTGACAGCGCATGGGTCATAGACAAAGTCCGTGACTCAATTAAACTATAACACGTTTCTTAGAAACGGACGTGAGTGGGGGATATTCAATCCCCGTAGTGTGTTATAATTCTCACGTTGAGAAGTCTCACAAGTGTAGTATGTATTTTAGATTTTTGATTTTTTAACTCTAATAGTTAACTCTTGGAATATGGGTTTCCACAAAACTTGTGCTTGTAACAACAATGCTTTTGTTGAGATGATCAATCAGAGAGGATTTCACTTATAACACCTTGGGTTTATCAATGCTAGTAGCTAGCCTTATAATTAAGGCTGTCTTCATTTGCTTTGAGTACCCTCAGCTTTTATATTCCTTTTATGATGCGAGAACAAATCATAGCCATTGGATCTCATTTAATTGCCTCCGTGACCTAAAATAATAAAATGGACCCAATAAAGAATGCTATATTACATAAAATAATTCATATGGCAAATACAAAACTTATCACCCAAAAGGTTTGATAGTTTGTTGTTGTAATGCTTTTAACACAGTTTGTAATAATCAAATGAAGGGTTCTTGATTTGATTTCTATGATGTATGAGTAGCTTAACACTCCATACTAATCCAAAGGTTTATAATGAGCTTCGATTGTGGACGGTGCCAGCATGCATCAATGGATTTTTTTTTTGTTTGCCATTCTCTATGGATTTTACTCAATTTGAGCCTAACCAATCACTATAACTTTAGTGATTAATGTAGAAAACCAAAGAGACTCAAGTTACCCTCTTTAAAGAGTATAAATGATCTGAGAAACGGATAGAAAATTGGGTCTTTTGCTTCATCCTCCTTAGCCTCGGAACTTTCAGCACTACAAAAAAACAGACTTTCAGCGACGACTTTCAGCGGCGACAAAAAAAGTCGCCGCTGAAGCCCAGACTTTCATCGGCGACTTTTCTTGTCGCCGCTGAAGATAAGAAATTTTTTTAATTTTAAATTATTTTAAATTTAATTATTTAATTTTTTTTAAATTAAAATGTCGCTGCTGAATGTCAATTTTTTTTTAAATTTTAAAATTAATTATTTAATTTTTATTGAAAATAAATTTTTAATCTAAAAATAATATTTTTAAGAAATAAAAATTATTAAATTAA
>QFDD01007317.1:0-12439 GCA_006871305.1 Vachellia collinsii
TTTTTTTTTTCCTGGTTAGAATCCTTTATGTGGTTATGCGGACAGTTTTTAATTCCATGTTCTTTTTTGGGAATTTCTCAGAGGTTAGCTGTCTTGTCTGTTATCATATGATTATTGCTCATTGCTTCTCTATATTTGATACCGAATTTCTTTTCAGATAGAGGCTCACCTATCTGTAATTCTATACAAAGGAAAAGTTGAAGCTGGGTCTGTAGTAATGGGAACCTCAAGCTCTAAAATGGAGGATGACAAGGCACTACAGCTCTGCCGTGAAAGGAAGAAGTTTGTTAGGCAAGCACTTGATGGCCGGTGCTCACTAGCAGCTTCTCACGTTTCATATGTCCAGTCACTGAAAAATACTGGAACGGCTTTGAGAAAATTCACTGAACCTGAAGCACCAATTGAGTCTTCATTATACACTTCCACTAATGCAACGCCAGAGCCACTTGCATTAACTGAGAAGACCTTGTCCCAGCTCTCATTCCCTTCACCATCTGTGTCACAGCGAATAGATCCAGCTGAAGCCTTCTCTCCAATGCCCTCTCCTCCTAGCTCTAGTAAATTCCAGGCAAATCATATGAAATTTGGCAGCAGCTTTTCTAGAAAAGTTGAAGAAAAGCCACCTGAACCCATAATAGGTGTAGTAACATCATCTGGCACTCCGCAAAGTGCCACACCTCGTTCTACTGGAAGGACAGAAGCATCAGCATTTGAAGATTCTTCTCTTCCAGCTGCAGCTCCACCATGGGATTTCTTTGGTCTTTACCATCCTATTGACAACCAATTTTCTTTTCAAGAAGGGAAGGCCATGTACCATGATATGGGGAATGCTGATGATATAACACGACTACGGGAGGAGGAAGGAATTCCTGAGTTGGAAGATGATGAAGAAAAGATTTCTTCTCATGGGAGGGAAGACTCTGAGGAATCTGAAGATGAGTTTGATGAAGAGCCTGCCACTGATACCTTAGTTCGAAGATTTGAGAATCTTAATAATAGAGTTGGTGACAATGCTGTTGTTGATGCTGTACCTGCTGCAGTCAAACCTCTAACCAGGGATCAACTTTCCGAAGAACTCACAAATGGAGAGAAGGGTAATTCTGCTAGTCTATCACCATTAAAGGCAACATCGACAGAGGCTAACCTTACCAAGGCAAAACATAAACCAGTGGAAAAAGAAAATCATAGTGAAGATAAAGTTTCTCCCAAGGATTTATTTTCAAGCATGAAAGAAATTGAAATTTTCTTCGTAAGGGCTTCTGAATCTGGTAAAGAAGTTCCGAAAATGCTTGAAGCAAATAAGGTGCATTTTCGTCCGATGTTCCCAGCAAAAGAAAGTAATCTCTCTCTCTCTCTATATATATATATCCCCCCCTCCAACAAAAAGAAAATTATTTTTGTTGTTTGTTAGGGTTAGTGAGAGTCATAATCGGGTCACTTACATATGATCAATTTTAACAAACATATTGGTGAAATACAATGGTGAGGTTATGGATGGTACTTAGGTGCTTTACCATGTTGACATCCATAGACTTTTTAAGGTAGGCTTTTGCCAATACGGAATTATTGATGTGTGGCTTTAGCATTGATTATATATACCAACTATAGATTTATAATTTTAAAAAAAAAAGGTGAATATATTTGTGTCAAACTTATGCTAAAATGACTCCTTAGGATATATCCTACAGATAATTCCTGTATAACATCATTTATCTGATCAAGGTACATTTATATTACCAAAAATCTTTTACTTCTGATGTAAAGAACAGTTGTAGGTCAAGCTTACAGTCACTAGGATACTAAGGTTTTTGAATTTATATTCCATTACTACATTTCTCATTTATAGCTGAAATGGTCAGACAACAAATAAGAGATTTCTTGATTTTTTCAGATGGTTCTGTGACATCTTCATTTTGGAAGGTATGTTTCTTGTGTGGTGAAGACCCAAGTCAAATTACAGAAGGTAGCCGCCCCCCCCCCTTTCAATTTCTCATGTGTTGCTTGATCATTCAGAAAGTATTCGTTAGGACTTTATAGTGCATATCTGCCCTTAAAGAAATTATTTATATTCTATTGCTAAACCTAGGTATATTGGAATCTATTGAACAAATTATGGGGTGTTCTGAAATCTTCACGATGGTTATACCATCATATATATAAGTAATTTGTAAGGAAATATGAATGATGTTCTTTCTTTTCGATTTTTATGTTATTTAATATTATAAAAAGCTTATTCCCCATCTCTTCCTTTGAATATTATAAAGTAGCATTTTCATCTCATTCTCCAGACCTTAAATGAAAGTACAAGTCATTTTAGAAGACATGATATTGTATGGTGATCCATATAGAACATGTATAAGCAATTTTCCTGTTGGCGTTACCTTGTCAAAATGTCCATTTTTTATGATTCATAATTAAAGTATATGTCGTATTTTCTTAAATCATTGTGCCCCTTGATTTCCATTAAGTGATGTTCTGTTTTATTTAAGTTACTCTAGTTTCGTGGATATGGCGATGCACATGTGAGCCTTAGTTCCAGAAAATCAAATCCATGCAACCGATGACTAAGCCAAAAATCATGCAACAAATGAGTTTCACTTTCAGATAGTTAGGCAAGTAAAGGAAAAGGGAAAACACAATGAAAATGAAATTTATTGGATCTTTTTTAAATGTTCTAAAACTACTGTAATGGATTTAGCATTGGAGAGATTACTGAGAGTTAAGAAACACCTGATATTTCTGATTTTTGAAAGCTGTTTCTGGATTTCAATATTTAATTCTCTCATTTTATTTTCCCAGAACCTGCTCAAAACTCGGTTAAGTACTTAACATGGCATAGGACGGCATCATCCAGATCCTCTTCATCCAGGAATCCCTTAGGAGCAAACTCAAAAGATGATATGGAGGATGTCACAAGTAATCTCTTTGATAATTTCTGTATGAATTCTGGAAGTCATGCATCAACCTTGGATAGACTATATGCATGGGAAAGGAAGCTCTATGACGAAGTGAAGGTAATTGTGTGTGTTTTATGTTTTCAACAATTTTTGTGATCGTTTTTGTTTTCTTTGTGGTACATTTTGGTTATAGTATTGTGAAGTCTGGTTCTAGATCTTAAACTGAGGCCTAAGGTTCTCTCTTAAAAACCTTTAATTGGCTTAGAAGTCGTTGACAAGCAAATAGCTTATATGATTTTATTGATTTTTTTAAGGAAAAGGTTACATGTTGAAAAGTTAGGTTTTTTTATAGGGCTTCGCATTTTTCTTCCAAAAAAGAAAAATTGTTAAAAGAAGGACAAAGCAGGTAGCAGAGTGAGAACTAAGTATATTTAATGCATTTATTTGCCATGATTTTGGCATCTTATCCTTGATTTTCTCCCCTTCCTCTTGACTCTACCTGTTCTCCTGTTCTTGAGGACTACTCGTCTGGTCCTATATACAGGTTGTCTTCTAAAATAGTTTTTGTAGTCTTAGATATAAGTCATTTTCCTTGATTTTCTGGAGCTTTAATTGCTTTATATGGTGAAAGTGTACAAGTGACTGATTTTCATTTTTTGTTTTGTTTTTGTTTCTGGAAAGATTGCATCATAGGCTAAAAATTGCTCACTGGCTTGATTGCACTGTGCGTAACGATATTTTTCCAGATGATTTTGTCTCTGTTGGTGAACCTACAATCTGAAATGGCATAACTTTCTTTTCAACCTGTTCGTTACCTTTCTGTATTAAAAAAAGAAGAAATGGCTTAATTTTCAGTCTTTCACATCTCCATAGAATTCTACAATCCATGGCCATGCCCGAACCTCTGAAATGCACAGTTTAACCCTCTTCAAAATTTATGGGCTAACTAATTTCTTAGCAAAATAAAGAAAGAAAGGATTGGCCAAGGGGAAGAGACTTTGTTTTCTAAATTGAACAGGAAATTTCAAGAAGGTCCATTTGTTTTAAGCTTATAGGCACATTGACCTTTTGTTGACATGAAATTTAAATATTATTAAAGCAACTGAAAAGCAAGATTTTCTGATGTTTTGCTGTTAAAACTTTGCCAAACGCATGAGTACCCATCCTGCCAATCTTTTACTTAAGAAATATGCATGATATTCCTCTCATCTTATTCTTCTATGAAAAATCTTTTCATTGCACCGTTCCCCCCTGGGGGCTCCTCAACACTTCTATCAAGTTCGTATTTATAGACACATGCTTGTTACCAACATTCATGTTATCATATGAATTCTATATGTTGATATCTGTAATCAATAACACAAATACATCGTGCTAAGCTTTACAGATTAGCACGTGGACAGCTTTCTGCTTTTTAAACCATTTAAAAGCATGGGATGAAGTGATTTTGTTGCATATGCCACCCTTTTTCCTCCCCTTGGTAGGAATACTATGAAAGCCCTATCCCAAACTAAAGCAGAGGGAGGCTAGTTGATTGAATGTAGCATGTTTTGCCAATAAAATTAGACAGTCCAGTATAATGGCCTATCAGCAAGTTCTTCAGAAGGATTTTTAAGATTCAATCAATGTAAACAATGCTAGTTTCATTTTAATATTAGAACATCTTTATAGATGTTTTTAGTACTAACCTCATTTTGAAAAGCAAGACATGTTACTCTTTCTCATTGCAACATCAACATGTTTGCTTTGTTGATTCTGCCTCCTAAAATTGTGACTTGCTTGTTGGAGATATCACAGTGCTATTCTATTCAAATTGTCTTTCAAGCTTCCTCTGGGTACTTGGCATATCTATTGAATCTTGTAAGCGTTGAGCATTCTATGGCATGTAGTTTGCCTGTTTGGGGTTGGTCTAAAATCTGAATAATCAGTTGATAAGTGCAGCTGCATGTTGATAATCTTAATTATGCTTTCAATGGACCGGACTGGGTCAGATCTTGAAATGTTGTTTGATGTGGGTTTTCTTTAACTAGTGTGAGCTGGAGGTCAAATATTAACTTGTCCAATGGTCATTTCAGGCAAGTGGATTGGTCAGAAAGGAATATGACATGAAGTGCAAAATCTTGAGACATATGGAATCTAAAGGAGAAAAGACTGCCAGAATTGATAAAACTCGTGCTACAGTCAAGGATCTGCATTCAAGAATTAGAGTTGCAATTCACAGGATAGACTCTATATCAAAGAGGATTGAGGAATTAAGGGACAGAGAGCTTCAGCCACAACTTGAGGAGTTGATTGAAGGGTATGACTATTTTCTCTTCTCTCTAAGGGCCTGTTTTATGCTATCATGAGTTGCCTTTATGACTTATTATATATTTAGATGTGCTTAAACATTTAAAGAAACTGTGCTTGATTAAGTCCTTTTATCAGAAAATATTTTGTTGAAGGCTACAAACTATCAAATGCAAACTTAATCAACGGCTTGGAAAGCTCTTTTACTGAAATAAAGAGAATATTACAATATTGTAATATTCTGGCTCAAATGCGATTGACAATCTACCACCAAATTATGTCCCTAATAACAGAATATCTGCAATAATAGATGATATTAGATTGCAGGCTCTCTCTTGTAACATACTGATGCTGTATTTCTGGCCTTCACATATCATTTGAATAATTAGGATAAACTAGGCTACTCATGTCACAGTATATATTGTTTGCATATGATATGTCTCTAATTTACACTTCTTGCTTTCGTTCAAACTGTTGTTTTGCTTTGATGGCAGGTTAAATCGGATGTGGGAAGTGATGTTCGAATGCCACAAGCGTCAGTTTCAGATTATATCAGCAGCCTATAACAATTGTCATGCTAGAACCGCCATGCAATCTGAGTTACGGAGGCAGATAACTGCCTATCTTGAAAATGAACTCCACTCTCTATCATCAAGTTTTGCCAAGTGGATTGAAGCTGAAAAGTCTTATCTTGAGTCCATAAATGGATGGCTTTACAAATGTGTTCCGCTTCGACAAAAAGCGTCCAAGAGAAAAAGAAGGATTCAAAGTAAAACAGAGGTTATGGCCCTCTTGAGAGCCTATGGCCCTCCTATATATGCCACCTGTGGTGTATGGCTGGATAAGCTCCAGACATTACCTACTAAGGATGTTACAGATTCTATAAAGGCGTTAGCAGGTGAAACTTCCCGGTTTTTGCCATGTCAGGAGAAGAACCAGAGAAAAGGAGCAAATCATCCTTATATAACATCTTGGAAGGCTGATAACGGTAGTGAGTCTCGAGACAATTTGTTAGGAGATGATGCTTCAGAGGCATGTTTTGATAGGTTTCGAGCAAGCTTGATTAGATTTTTTGGCCAGTTAAATAATTTTGCTGGGTCTTCTGTCAAAATGCACGCAGAACTTCGACAAGCCATTCAGGATGCGAAACATAGATACCAACGCTTGAATTCTCAGCCTCAAGACAACCAATCGAAGTCACAATCTCAACCTGTCTAATCACAAGAAAAAATCAATACGATATGAGAATGCTTGCGTGAAAATTCTGTCAGACACGAATGAACCTTACTTTCAGATACCAGTCCGTTGGAGGTGGCATTTTTTCGTGGAATGAAGGAAAGTATGAAATAAATATGCCGGTTGGCTATACTTGCTTTCCTACTTTAACAATAAAAAGGAACTGATAGATATTGCTTTTGAGGAGTCCGTGATAGAGAAGAGTGCTTGGGCATGCATGGAAAGAGACAACTTGTATAGTGCCAATTTTGTAAAGAGTGAACTGTCATAATGGTGAGATGCATGTTTCATCAATTTGGTCTCCAGAAATGAATATCATCCAACTTCGTTTTCATTTTTTGGTTTTGGGGACAAAGGAGCTCATCAATATATTCATGCTGTGGACTTAAATGGATGGTTGACTGAAATCGGCAGGAACATTTTGGTGGGTATCTTAAAAATGTTTAGACATGTATGATGTTGCCTTTTTCTGAATATTAAATTGATGAAACAAGTTTCTTCAAGGCCTTCGATGGTAGTTTTATTCATTTTGTAAAGAGAGGATGCTTGGCAGGACTCCTCACTTCATATTTTCCTGTAATAATTTCGTTGTTTTTTCATTCATGTGTGTGTATTATGCTCATAAACCACGGAGACTGGAATTCCATCGATTAGCTCAGATCTTGATACATGTTGCAATTCCGGTTTCTGGTTTCAGTCCAACTTTTTTGGTTCTTTTGCATTTTCATATGGAATTCGGATAACTTATAATTATGTGTTTGTAATAGGATAGCTGGTTGTGAATCAGTAATCCTGATGAACTGAACTGTGAAATTCCCTCTGCAGTGTAAAGTTAAAGAATGGCTTGGTTGGCGAATAGGGAATGCTTTTTATTTTTTGATGTTGCCAACGACCCATAGAAAGGGGAAAAAAAACTTGGCTGGTGTTCAACTTTAAGCAATTTAGATATGCTCATGTCCTAAATATACGAACCAGACAATTAATTTATAATTATTGAGAAAATTTGTTAAGCTAATCATTTCTAATAAATATGTATTGGTTTTCTTAAAATGTCTCATTTAATCATTATCGATGGAATTCCGAAGAATTGCAATTATGTTCCAAGTAAAGGTAATAATATCTGATAATTCTCAATCTTATTAATGGTGTTACTTTCATTTGTCATTGACAAGTTTTGGAACTTATCATATATTATTTCTTTTACTTGGGATGTAATTAATTATTAGGGAAAATGACGATAAGATTCCGTGTAAGAGATTTTATGATTAAACAGTTCTACAAAATCGCATAATTATTTTTAAGTCCTGTGGAGTTGTTAATGCACTAAGACGGGGTTGTAAATAACAACTCCATCTCAGTACGTGGAGTTGTTAACGGGACTTGACAGTACATATGCAATTTCATGGGACTATTTAATCGTAAAATCTCTTACACGAGACCTCATCGTAATTCTCCCTTATTATAATTCTCCCTTTCAAGATATGTTATCTACAAGAAATTAGGAGCAGTTGATTAAGATTTTGTATTTAGGATCAGAGAACTTCTTAGCTAGCTTGTACAATTTCTGATTAGAGCTTTCAACAGCACTGCAATGACATGTCCAACACAGAAGTCTCAAATAAGAAATTGAAGTACCACTAGGTCTGGTCATATGCACAATGTCACAGTTAGACATGTAAATGGAACTTATTTGTAACTAAATTCTTTACGTGGGCTGTGATTTTTCCCATTTTATTTATTTTGCATCATCAGAGAACTCAGAACACATCTTTGAAGATTCCCAATCCAAGGCCAGAGTCAAATGTAGATTATATTGAGCAGTTAGCCTTTCGCTTTACTAACCCAAAAGGTTGAAAATACAGTAGGATCAACCTAAGCTGACCTTCAATCACAAAGAGCATGTTTGTCAGAAAAGCACGTTCGTGTAAGTTAACAAAAACTTCTCTCACATATTTATCTTCATAAACCCTAAGTAACATTGGAAAAATAGATTTTACTATTTATGTACACGGCCTAAAACAAGTTGCAAGCCAAGTTATAGGCTTTATAGTCTAGCAGTATGAAAATCTCTATAAGTATAGGGTCATGGGCTAATCCCGTTTATAACTTTAAGTTGTTATTACATATCTTTTATTAAAAAATAAAAACTAGTAGCAAGCATAAGCATGAAATCAATGGCTTGTTTGTTTTCCTTTCAAAAAATAGTTTTTTTTTGCTGTTTTCAAAAATAAAATTGTTTGGTGTTTTGTATTAATAAGTTGTTTTTAGAATTAAAAAATAGAAATTTTTTTTTAAGAACAAAAATGAAAATTTTGGTTTTTTTTTTGTTTTTGCATTTCTTAGGTTTTATTTGGAAAACTTGGAAGATCCTTTATTCTTCACTCTATGCCTTTTTCCCATTTAATGAACTTGAATTATCATCGAAACTCTATTATTTATCTGTGTATGTTTGTTTTTAAATGTAATTTTTCAAAACAGTTATCCAAAAAAATTTTGTTATTCTTTTTAAGAATTGTATTTAAAAAAAAATTATAAAACTGTTTTGAAAACAAGAAAAATAAAAAGTACAAAAAAAAAAAAGAGACCCTAAGTTGCCAAATTATAGCAATAATCTTCCTCGTGATGATAACTAGGGAGTTTGGACACTAGAGATTTCAAGCTTCCTAAAACAATGAAAGCTTAATTTAATTAATAAAAATAAAACACTGACAAAAAAATTAATAAAAATAAAATACATATGGTAAGAGTGTGGCTTTAAATCTACATGATGTGTGGACTAAAGTTTACCTAAAGACACCTTTTAAGCTCCTTCAAGAGCCAATTCTCCAGAACACACACACACACAGAGTAAAAGTTTTTATTTAATTGATTGATTAAAAGTAATAGGATTAATGTACAAATCTACTCTGCAAGTTTTTCATTTTAAAAGTTTTAAAATAAAATAATGTTACCCCTTACCAGTAAAAATGTTAATAATCAATGTCAATTTTTAACGGTCACTGTTAGTTTTTTAATGAATTTGGGCAACAATGCTTTATTTAAAACTTTAAGGATAACATTGCTCCTAAAAACTTATGGTGTAATATTGTTTCTGACAAAAAACTGTTAAGATAAATTTGCACATTCACCCTAAGTAATAAATACTTGACAGCTTAATCTTTAAAATAAATACAAAACAACAAATGCAAAATCCAAATTTATCGACACTTATTTAAAAAAAAAAAAAACAGAAGAGAAAGCGACTATTTCCAAAATAAAAAAAAAGAATCTGTCAACATGTCTATGACTTTATCTTACAACCTCCATTATTTTTATATTAAATTATTATAATTTAATGCAAATAAATTTTGTCACTGCTCAATGCCAATATATTAGATAAATAGATCACGCAAATAATAATAAATAAATATGTGAAACATACCTCCTTCTTGTTTTTACTATTGTTATTATTTGCTATTGGTGTTGTAAAATCCATTTTCATGTATTTAATACGTTTTCCCATTACTAATCTTCTTTAAACAAATACCTTATGGAATTATAAATTAACTTAAATTATGAATGTGTCATAATCCAAGTGACGGGGAGCATTAATTTTCTTAAAATAAAAGTCTTGACTTCAAATTTTAGTAATAGATAAAATTGAGATCAAGAAAATTTTGTTCTTAAATTAGTTAAGTTCGATGTGACTTCTACAAGTTGAGAATTAATATAAACTTATATGAATTAAAACCCCAATAAAATGTGAATAAAGAACCAAGTTAGGCCGTCACTAGACTTATTAATAACTCAATATGAATTAGAAAACTATTTTTTATATATAACATTATATATGCATATACTTAAGAATTTTTGTATATATCATTATATATGCATCTATTTATTTTTTTTTATTACATTTTTATTTAGGATTTGATTGAGTTTTAATTGATTGATAATTTCAAAGTAACTTAGGTCCTAATTAAGTTTCAATTCAGATGATATACGAACATAGTCCTTTTGTTTAGGTGTAAGATCCTTGTTTGTCTTTATTAATTTTGACTAAACAAAATTTAATAGTTAATTAATCGTTTGGGATAATAATTATGCTTGTTGCTTACGCCATAGACAGAAAAAATAACTTCAATTTCTATGACCACTTCAATTTTTTGTAAGATAAATTTCTTTTTCTGTACCAAACCCAAAAGGCTTATGCACACTCATAAAACTATGCACTAAACAACAAGAGAAGAAATTTCAAATTATTTGAAATTTTGAATGCCTTCTAAAATATTATAAATTTCATTAATTTTTTAAGGAATTATCATATGTGTATAAATATATAAATATAACTAAGCAAAACAACAACTTTTTTCAAGACAATAAGAAATAAATTTTATTTAGTTTTTAACTGAAGAAAAGTAAACATTTTGGAGTGTCTTGGTTGGGACGGCGATAAGTGATTCCTTTCAAGTTAACTCAAACTGCAAATTATAATTAGAAAACATTTTTGAATTTCGAAATTGCTTTAAAAATATTTAAATTTTTAAAAATTGTCTTAGAATCTTCTATGTACATTTAATTCCAACTATTGATGACTCAGCAAATTGTAGACATTTTCCATTTCCTTCGAGCTTTCATTAGTTTTTTATTTGACTTTGTAATAGTGCACTTTCCTATTGCTACTGTCATAGCATCACTTTTTTCTTTCTTGACTATTCTATCATTAAAATTAAATAAAATAAACTACAATTAAATAAGACAAGCATATATAAATTTACATCAAATTTCAATTCGATGCCTTAAATTTAAAAAGTACACTTTTAATCCTTTACCATTAACACTGTTAGTTTTATTTAACAGAAAATGTTAATTCAATCACCATTATGCAATTAAATGATGTTAAAATGTATTTAAATATTGATTATTTAATATACTTATTTTTATATTTGAAAATTTAACCATATTTTATTAGCATTTAATAGCAAAATCACCATCTAAATTTGTTGAGTCACCATTTCCCGTTAAGTAAAATTAATGGTGTTAATGTTAAAGGATTAAAAGTGTACTTTTTAAACTTAAGGGATAAAACTGACACTTGAGGTAAACTGAAAAGACTAAACGTATACTTTAGCCTAAAATTAAATGAGATAAACATATATAAGTCTACATACTACATATTTAAATCATCATTTTATTTGTCTGCTTTTGCATGACTTATTTAAGTTTTGTTGACTAATGGACTCGCACTACATATAAAAACAATATTCATGATCACATAAATGTCAATATTATTATTATTTTGTTACTCACCAAATTTTATTCAATTCCATCATATTTCACATATACTAAAAAAATTTTAAATTTCATTGAATTTATTTTAAAATTTAATAAATTTCTTATTTTGTTTGTATTTAGTTATACCTTAAAAAAAACTTCAACACAATCATAAATTAATGGGTAAAATTATATTACATTAATATAAAATATTTAATGATATTACATATAAATAGAAAAAAAAATCTTTTTCTGTAAAACAAGAGTATTACCAATTTTCGGACTCATGAATTTTTTTTACCTCACGCGACTTGGTACTTTTGGTTAGGTATAAGAGAATGGATTGCTTCCAAGTTAACTTAACCTTCCATTTATTCTGAAAATGTCCATCTAATTCCAGCTATCCAAACATGACTTAGGCAACTTATGGACTTTTTAATTTCCTCATTTTGCTCAATTTTTGACTCATTAATATGTACATACAGCTGTCAAACACCACTCTTTGCTTCTACTTTTATATTTTTTTAAAAAAGAACATAAAACTATAGATTTTATATTCATATTTTCATACCCACAAAGACATATGTCCAAATTTCTGTAACTGACTCGTTAAACCTTTTTTATGACAAATGAGTGTATGTGAAGCTTTTGTGTGGGAAAATAAATATGCTTTCTTTTCTCAAAAAAAATTCTCGTAGGCCAAATCTAATTATTAGACGTTGTTTGGATATGGATAAAAATAGAGAGAATTGGGGATAAATCCC
>QFDD01007318.1:0-11375 GCA_006871305.1 Vachellia collinsii
ATTATGACTTAATACGTGTGCAAAGACAGACACCGATAAAACAGAGCTGCATCTTATATATGGCAGAGCTGCACCAGCTGCATAGGACCTGCTACGTCTTCCCCAATATGTTTTATTATCCACGCACCTTTACCTGTAATTGGTGCGTCCCCAGGTCCAAAGTTGTAAATATTAGTTGCTCTTACGCAATATTGGTTTACAAATTAACATGCACAACACTTGTGTGTGCGACGTATTGCAACGCAAACAGCTTACAAAGGAAAAGTATCATAACTTTTTGGTCTCTTGTTACTATTATAGTGTTGCTATTAGTTTTTATTACTTTTTTTATGAGCATATAATCTTAATCCAATGGCTCCTCCTCACAGAGCAACAGAAAAATTATGGTAAATATACATTTAATATCTTAACCTCGACTAAATTTTCACTTTTAATCCCTTAATTTCGTTTTGTTCCAATTGGATCTCTTAATTTTATCTTAAGTTATATTTCTGTCTCCTACCTTTATCTCTAACATAGCTTCACCTCATATTTTACTTTGGTCGTTTAAATTTGATTTGTTTTCATTCTGTCCCCTGCCTTACAAAGTCCATTCATTTCGTCCTTAAATCTTATGTGTAAAGGAAAAGTCTTATGCGGTTCCTTGGTTGCTCGTGGTATGATTTTATAATAAGTTACCCATAAGCATTACAGGACCTTTTTTCTGTGGCTGGTACATGATTTTCCTTGTTGACCATTGTAATTTGAGGGTGTTGGAGGGCAAGAAACATAATAGTCTTTAAAGAATCAAATTGGAAAACAATAGAATTAAAGGATGAAAGTGAAAAATAAAGTAAAATTAATGGATGGGATTGAAACAAAATGAAAGTTAAGGGATGAAAATGAAAAATGAGCTTGAGTTAGAGGGCCAAATTTTAACCAAATGAAGTTAAGGGAAAAAAGTGAAATCTCAGGTAAAATTAAGGAACAAAAAATGTATATTTGCTAGAAAGTAATGATGGGGATGAGATATTTTTCAAAGCTTTGCACCAATTATCTGGTTTATTTTCAAGTACTTTTATCAGCATTGTCACTTTATAGAAGAATAATGACAGAACAAATAACATCATTCCAAATTAATCTGGCATGATCATGTGTTGTGTGCTTGTGACTCTAAGGAGAAACTTCACTTTCGTATGTCAGCTTATTCATTTAAAACCATATAGTGACTTCTTGTTGCTTTTTTGTCCTACCTTAACTGCTTTATAGTTGTAAGTTTTAACCTACGACATAGTATGAACTTCCATGGTAGAGAGACCTCATTCAAAGGGAGAGAGGCAGAGGAATGAATACTTAAGATTGAAATATTTATCAACAAAGACTTGGATTTTCTGTACAAGTGATATTTTAAAAGCTTGGTTGTTGATTTCCCTGCAGGTTAAACCTTGTGATATATGTGGTGATGTTGGTTTCCCTGAAGTAATTTCTACTTGCATCAAATGCAAAGTAGCTCGTGAACATGTGTAATGATTTCTTTTCTTAATTCCCTTGTCTATTTCAATGTTTACACCATTTTGTTGGGAAAGTGAAGTATAATTTAGTTAACTAGTTCATTTATAAGCCTGATCTGTTTGTTCATCCATCAAGTGCATTACATGGCTATATGTTTGAGTTATTGATGCTATCCAAAAGACACCAAAAAAAAAAAAAAATTCCTTTTCCCCATTTCTTTTTTGAAAAAACTGGGCACTCAGCCCATCACAATCTTATTAATCAACTAAACAGAATCGTGGGCACTCAGCCCTTTTGACCACTTTATTTGTTCAGTATTTTTTTCTGGTTTGAATCATGGAGCTAAAATCTCATATTTAGAATGCTTGACATGCTTAATCAATTTTCTAGATGCTTATCACATAATTGATGGACCTGCGATCATCTGAATACTTTCATACTTTTGCTAAATGAATCTCATCCTGAATTAATGTTCTCTTTGTTGGCAGTTACTGTATGAAGGTTTTTCTCAAAATAGTTCCTGATAATTGGATTTGTGAAATGTGCCATTCCGGGAATGATACAAAGTCATTAAAATATGTTGAAAACAAGAATTTCTCAAGAGACCCTGGAGATGCTTCTAACATAACTGTGCATGAGAATACACATTCAACCAATCCACATCAAAAGCATAATTCTGACTTGCAAACGTGTTCTAGAAGCCAAAAAGTTGGTGGAACTGGGAAGGTGAAATTCATTTCTGAGGAAGAAGCCATTCGACTTTGTGGTGGTACAGTATTCTCAAAATCTTTTCCTGCAAATTCTTCTATGCCCAAGAAGAATGGTCAATTAAAAAAAGTAAGCGCTAAGGTTTCATCTATGGTTGTGAAACCTAATTCTAGTCCATCACCTGTGGGACATGGTAAGCTTCCTAGACATAATGGAGTTCAAAAGGCTACAATAACTAATCAACAAGCTCCTCATTCGTTGGCAAAAGGTAACACCCTTGATTGTTTCTGTCTATCTAGTCCCCCCGCTCCCCTCTTAAAAAAGAAAACCTGGACACACATACGCACATGCAATGCATTTGATGGGAACAGAATTTCATGCTGTGTGATATTAAGTCTAACTTAATTGGAATCTTTGTAGACCGTTCAATCGAATGTGATTGGAGTGATCACACCTCAAGTTTCATTAGAACAGTCAACAAAGAGGAAACTTCTAGAGAAAATGCATTCAAGGGTAATGGTAAAGAATTGTATTCAACAAAAGCGGCCTCTCTTGCAATTAACACTGCAGGTATCTCCCATTTGTCATAGTTATGGTCTATTTTATGCTTCAATGTTTTGCTTTCTTATTTGTATGCACAAATTATTGTTCTTGGGTGATTTACTTGCTCGAAGATCTGTTCTTTTTGGCTCTTTCGTGCTGAGATATGAAGTTATTTGATGACCCCAAATTAATTATTCTTCTCAGATAATTAGGCAAGCAGGTGACCTGGGTAACACTTAATAAAAAGATGCAAATAAATTGTTAAGAAAATTATTGGAAACATACTTGGTGGTGGCGGATCATATCTTAGAGAGTGCCAAACAAGTTTCTCAAGTTTGATAAGTAACAATTATTAGTACCAGAATGTGCCACTGCTTACAAAAAGCAAAAATGTATGCATTGGGCTAGTTGGCTAACTTTTATTTGATTTAAATCAAGTGTTTTCCTTTTGAAATATATTATGCTATGAATATGAAGAGGGGCAAAATTGCTAAACAATATAGACATGCAATTGAATAAGGTAAGGCTGTGGGCACATTCTTTTTGAAGATTTGACGATGCAAGGTATTACTCCTTTGAAATGTTGCCTATGATTATATTCTGTAACCACAGAAGCAGACATTCTGGACAAAATAATTTGCAAAGTCATATTAGGAGTGGGACAGATATCAGTTTAGCTATTCTTTTCTAGCATTTGAATGATTAAGGTGCTGAGAGTTTTTCCCCATTAACCATGAGGTTTTGTGCTCCCTGTTTTTGACACTGTAGCTCCTGCAGCACCTACAAAAAAAAATGAGCATGTGTAGGAAAATCAGTTACTAATGGATAATATATGTTAGTCACAGCTGAAACCCTAGATCAGCAGTTGGAAAAGGAGCCATGTGCTGCTTCACAAATGGGAAAATTTTCACCTGTTCATCCTGGTAGGACACTTCCATGGTTGTAATAAAATTACTTAGTTGTGTCATTTTTGTCACTTTTAAGCATAGTATGTTAACGTAGACTTTAGCATCTTATCATTTATATGCAGAAAAGTTTCATCATATGCACTAAAGAATGGTTTATGCCAGTTCCAGTTGAAACCTTGGATCAGCAGGTAGAAGCACCTAAGCAAGAGGAACCCGGTGCAGCTATACAAGCTGGGAAATCTTCACCTGTTGTTGATTCAAGTAGGATTTTTATCTTAATTGCTTTGTAGCTACATATATCTATCTTGCCTGTCACTCTTCTACATATCCCAAAAGCTAGGATACTTTGTATCCCTTAGTTTCTTGCATTAGCTTTTAAAATCTCATCATGTACATGTAGAAAAGTTTCTTTATACACATTAAGGCATTAGTCGCATGCAACCTGGGGGTTTTAAACCGGACTTCTCTTATTCCATCCCTGCTTATATATGTGTGTGTTTGTTTAGGTGTTTTATGTGCTAATGTTGATGAGAGAGACCTGGCTAAGCTGTATCGCTGTGTACCCTCTTCACGTGCTGCCTGGAAGTATGTAACTTTTTACATGTCTTGTATTGCTCATTCTCATCTTTTATCTTTGTAGTTAAAGTTCACTTTGTCTGGCAAACAAAAAAAAAACAAAGAAAGAAAGAAAAGTTCACTTTGTAATCCCATTCATGGCAGGAATGAACGTTTAGATTCACTTCCCAGTTTAATCTGGCTTGTAGGATATTAACTTTTAAGCAGGCGAAGAAAAGGTCTATATAGATGTATATGTGTAAGCTCCTATCCATATAAGCCTCTATGGTTGTGAACATAGATGTCTGCGAGTTTCAGTGCCTTCATAGCCATGATAGATTTTACATGTGTATAAAAAAGGATGGATTTGTGGAATATAAGCCAATCACAATTGTAAAGCTTGTATTCTTTTTCCCCCATTGAATTGAAATAAGTTGTGGTGAAGGTATATAGGGAATTCTTTGAAGGAAATGGCCTTATACATACATTTTCATGGAACAACCAATTGCTGGCATTATAAAAGCATGATGATTATTGTGGTTGGCTGGAATTTGGGAATTAAAGAATATCCCTCCCTCCCCTGGCTTTTGAAATGGAGACTTTCTTTGCTTTTAAATTGAAACCTACTGCTTACCTAAGGACTGGTTGTGTTTCAGAGTAATTGATTCTTCTCCTTTTGGATCCTATCTTTGCACTTGTGGAGCAGTATTTTGGTTAATGATGTTATAGCATATCAATTGTTCTTCACTTGCAGTATGTTTGGATTGAGGAGATTGGGGTTATGAAAGACGTGAAATTTCGATGTTAAGCTTTAAATGTTTATGTAAATCTGAATTAAGAAAATGCCAAAACTGAAATTTCACTTTCCTTCCCTTTCCCTCGATACTCCTTGACTAGAGTGTTTCCTAGTTAATTATTGATACTTGATTAAGCCTGCAGATAATTTGGTTTAGTGGTAAGAGTACAGTTGTAATGATCCACAAGCTGTGCTTTTGTCCATTTTCTAGGGGTGGATTGAAATTTCAAAGCGCTGCATTGTGTGAACTTTATGATGGATTGGAGGCTCTACCTCCATGCACTGTTCATCGTAAAGCATTTCATTATTCATGCAAATTGCCGTCGGTTCTTGAGGTGGAACCGCTACCTATATCCAGTTTCTTGATAGATTTGTTCCAAAATGACTGTCCGGGACTTGAAGACGTGGCATTGTACTTCTTTCCTTCAGATAACTGTGAGAGGTCAGCTTTTGCCTCTTATTGATGTTCCTCTTGGTCTGGCGTCATGCAATTATGTGTTGTTGAGTTTCTTATACTGGTATTCTCCATTAACTGCAGGTCTAGACAGGGCTTAAATATCATATTTGAATTCTTGGATGCCAGAAACGCTATGTTGAGAAGTGTTATTGAAGAAGTGGAGTTGTTGGTGTTTTCTTCGAAACAGCTAAATGAGGAATCCCAGGGTATGGTACTCTGTTATCGTTCTTAAATATTAGTTGTTTTTATAATTGTCAGGTCTATGCGTTCGCAATGTGCGTGCTCCGTATAGATTTAGAAATGCAGGATTATTCATAGAAAAAAAATGCAGAATGGAGGCTGTAGTTTCTATAAATTATATTCAATGCTGTTTGGCCGTTCTGCTTTTAGAGTGGGTTCTTTGGCAATTATCGTTTACCTGCCCAATAGCCTGCCTGGCTCGAACTTAAATTATTGTTGCACTTTCTTCCGCTTCTTCACAAGGAAATTGTGCTTACAGGTACTATTGAAAGACTAAGCAGTAAAAATTTCCTATGGGGTGTCTTTCGCCTTAAGAAAGATGGTAGAGCCATTGAAGAGTTAACTGACACGGAGGCTGTTGATATGGACATTGACATGGTTGGAGGACAAGAGGTACTGGGGAGAGTTGACTCTGTTCAGAATCGCAAAGACAAACCCGGAAATTTCTCTATTAATTCTGGGGAAGGGACGATACTTCAGAAGACCTCTGAGAAGGTTAAAGATAAAAAGATCTTAGTCGCTTCCACTGATTTGAATCTGAATGTTAGAGATAAAATATCTTTGCCTACCGATCTTAGAAAGAATATCAAAACAGAATTTCCTTTTGACAAATTCCCATTGAAGTCTGTCCAGGATTATCATGAAATTATGGACACGAAGGGTGCCCCTCCAGGTTTTGGAGGAGTCCATGAGCTCAAGGATTCGCAACCTCTGAGTCTGAAGTCAAAGAGAACTGGCTATGTTCAGAGCACCTCTGAGAAGGCAGAAGATAAGAGGACCTTAATCACTTCCAGTGATTTGAATTTGAAAGTTCAGGACAAACTATCTTTGTGTGACGATCTTAGAAAGAAGATCAGATTAGAGTTTCCTTTTGACAAATTTCCATTGAAGTCCGTCCAGGATTATCATAAAATTATGGACAGAAAGGATGCCCCACCAGGTTTTGAAGGAGTCCAGGAAGTGGAAAATTTGCAACCTCCGAGTCTGAAGTTCGAGTTTATGACTTGAATTGAAATGTCATCAGGTAAGTGATACTCATTAGCTCGTAGAATAGAGAGCTCCACTTAGCTTATACGAGGAATCTGATGCAGGAGGTGCTCAGAAACCTGCTGATTTAGATGATAAAAGTACCGGAAGCTGTCCTGTTTTGCTATGAAGGGTAGACCTTAGAGTACGGTCTAATCTGAATGGCTTCTTAGTTTGTAGAGAGATAGAAGAATGGTGAATAGACAAGAATTAACACAGGAACAAGTACAGAAAATGCTCGCTAACAGTTAGCTCAGTTTTATCAAATATCAAATAGTAGTTTTCAAAAACCATTTCAGTGTCGGTGCTCCATTATGTAAGGTTTATTTTTTATTTTATTTTTGAGTAAAGAGAGAATTTTATTACTCAAATACAATGGAGTTACATGGAGAAAAATGAAATGGTAAAAATGATAAAGAAAAGCTAAGGACAGCCTACCGTAGAAAAACAGAATTGAGACGCTCTTGAGCACTTTAGCTTATGGTCACTTCGTGCTAAGACCTCATTAACCAAATGTGACGTTTGGTGACAAAATGAGAATTTATTTCTTGCGTTCAACAGTTTCCAACTCATGATACCGAAGCCAGTCGTGATTACTCTCCCTAGTTCGAAGATTCTGGATTAGCCACTCATCCTGTAAGTCGGGAGTACAAGCTTCCAACAATCCAAGGCGTAACATGGTTTAGATCTTCATACCCCTTTCAATGCATGAAGCGGAGCAGTTATAGGATATGCAATCTTCATAAGGAAGGCTGGATTCTATCCACGGACATCCTTAAACCAATTGCCGTCCCATTTAATAAGGTGGGAGAGGGCTGATTGGGCTTAACTGATGCCTCCACTCCAGCAAACCAAAGAGCTTTAGCCTTCCACGACATTGAGCTTTTAGAAACAGTTGGGAGTGTCATTCCGTGTTGTACAGGTCACTAAAAGCATCTGTCACCCAAACCAATGTAGTACATAGAGTGTTATAGTGTTTTACTTTGAATTTTAAAATCTTTTAAATATAAAATTGATGAATAAATAATGAGTTTCGTATGTTACCATTCAGTATGATGTGTCAATATATCCTGCTTAACGTGTATGAGTGATGAAAATTTTTTTTGGTTGCTATCTTGAGGTTTAAGGATTTAAAAACAATAATGAAACTGAAGAAACTTTATAAAAAATATCACACGCGAATACGCCATGCTATCGCGGCTCTATCAAAAATCCTCCAAACGTTGTTTTTGCGTGGGATTCCAAAAAAGGTCAAAAAAAACCATTGGATTAATTTTATTGGTGGGAATATTAATGATCTAGCTAGGAGTATAATGGAAACTGTAGTATGTGAGGAAAAAACTTTGGCAAAACACGATAACATAACATTTTTACATTTAGGTAAATCAAAATAAAATTCCTTTACTATATTTACTTCATAATACATTCATGAGCTTCATCTTACCAAACTTCCTTCACTGCATCCGCAACATGCGAATCAATTGCTTGACTTGGTTGTTTCTCAAAATTTTGCATTCTGAAAACTTGATAAGAAAATTAAAAAGTAAGCCTCGGCATAGGGGGGAAAAAAAGCATTTCATGAGCTTTTAATAAAAGAGTGTCTAGTGAATAATGATACACACATATTTGTTGCATATGTAAACATATCTATAAACATATAAAATAAGCGAAAAATGTTATAATGTTAAATATAACCCAATATTATAATTTTTATAGAATTTTAACAGCGTTAATTAATGATCATAGTATTTTTCTTCCATTTTGTAAAAATCGATGGATGTTTTTGTAGCTATTAAAAAAGGTATACAGTGTTTCAACCAAAAAAAAAAAGTATACAGTGATGAATCATGCAAAAAGCTCATGCTATTTTTGAACCTTAGCCTCTTAAATTCAGAAGTCCCCAAAACTTCTGGCCTTCCTTTACCCTCCTCCGTCGAATCCGAACTTCTCCACAATTCTCTCCCTCTCTTGCTCGCCCAAAACAGAGAACCAGAGAGAGGCAAGCTTGGAGCGGAGTTGTCTTGATTTCATGGATGCGGTAGTGGAGCTTGACAGTGGGAGCAGGAGCAGCAGTATTAGCAGCCACGGTCAACGGCGCGTGGGTTTGTTGTACGATGAGAGGATGTGTAAGCACTACACTCCAGACAATGATTACCATCCTGAGAGCCCAGACAGGATTAGGGCTATTTGGAAGAAGCTCCAGAACGCTGGTATTCCTGAAAGGTAGTTTATTACTTTCTTAAAATTTGCACCTTGCTTTCTCGCCTAGTGATGCGAGTTTTTCTGTTCAGCTCACCAAAGCTAAGTTTGACACTACTCTTCCGTGATGCCAGCGAGGAAATGGGTTGTTCAAATTTTGCGTTTTGGGGAAATAAATTATGCTGTATGGTTTATTTCTTTCTTTGCATTTTTTTTTTTTTGGCATTCGTGGCTCGCATTTTGGAGGCCTTTAATGCCATCGATGATTTTTGACGAGCTGAAGTGCGAACATGAATTGGAAGATCTAATAACATATTTTCATTTATCCACTTGCTGGTCTAACAGCGGGATGGGTATGACTTGCCCGATAAAGAAACGAGCAAGACCTTATCTGAGCTCTGTTGTGATTCAGACTTGATGCAATAAGTTGGGTGAATAATCATATTTTTCTGTTTATTTTATGGTGTCTCTGTTGAAATTTGGAATGTCAGATTATGACGTAGTTTATTCATAAAGTGATTTTTTTCCCATTTGGATTAGCTATGGAGAATTGATTTTTCCCTGTACAAGATAAATATGTGAGAAATTTCTGTCTCTTAAAGTACAAAAGTGATTAAAAAAAATTATTTCTTGTGTCCAAACAGAATTACATTGTTCTTTTACAGTCTCAATAAATTTGATGTTTTCCCCTGTTCCAGATGTGTGGTTTTGGATGCCAAAGAAGCTGAAGACAGATATTTACTATCGGTGCATTCAAACCTTCATGTGAACCTGATTAAGAACATCAGCTCAAATCAGTTTAATTCAAAGAGGAATAGGATTGCATCAAAATTGAATTCTATTTATTTTAACAAGGGTTCTTCAGAAGCTGCTTATCTTGCTGCTGGCTCTGTTGTTGAGGTAATGTTCATGAATGGTTTCTCTTTGATACAATCTCCTAGGATCCTGGCCAATGGGTGGAAAGATAATATGGTACTTTTTCCTGTGGAATTACTTTCATTCCTGCCCTTAATGGTTTTTTATGCCATTATTGTGTTTGATTTGAATCACTTAAATAATTCCGGGGATCACCCAAAGTTCATGCAAAAATGCAGTTGACTGAAACAAACTGGTGGAAATTTTGGGACTTTGCGTTGCTTTTCTTCCTGAGAAAGGCTTTGATGTAAAACAGTGAAGTCAATAAGATGAATGGTCTTGGTGCTAATTCGTAATCTTTGTTAAACTACTATAATCCTAAGGACGAGATAAGCTTTATTCAGATTATTTAAATCTGGATAAAAGATTGATAAAAACTTAATTAATCTAAAAGACAATCTAGATATCCTAATAAAATATCATAATTTAAATAAAATGAAGAACCCCAGTTATTTTAGGATAATAGTACAATAATGCTGATCATGTTTCCCATTAGGCTTTCTTCAATTACACCCTTGGACTTGTTGCAATTATAGAGCCGGTACAGCCCAAGCTTGTGTGGGCTAGCCCAACATGTTTTCCAGCTCTAGCAATAAGACAAAGGGGCTGGGTCTTTAGTTTCAATAACTTATGGTAAACAAGCTTTTGAGTTATTTTAACATATTTAAACTTTTCAGCTGGATCAAATTCCTATCTTGGTTTTAATTTGATTCATACGTGGAATTGATCATAAATTTTAATACTAATCACTGCACTTACATGATATTAAAGCAACATCTATATCTTTATCCAATAAAACCCTAACGAACTGCATAATTCTTAAGTAACGAACAATGCTGCCTATTTCTTAAACTTCGTACAACATATGGGATCTGCACTTGTATGTTAAAGAATACCATGTGTGTGTTTGTGTGTGATACTTTTCAATTTGTCCAATCTCTGTCCACATACAAAATTTGAGCCTGAACTACTATTGTTTTGAAACCTAGGTTGTTGAGAAAGTTGCAAGGAGGGAATTGAATTCTGCTGTTGCTATTGTTAGGCCTCCGGGGCATCATGCAGAACATGATGAAGCCATGGGGTTCTGTCTATTCAACAACGTGGCCATCGCATCAAGTTATCTCCTAGATGAAAGAGTGGGTATCACCTGTTATCAATTCTGTTATCACTCAATTTTAAAGCCTTTAATCAGCCACTTGCTGTGATTTCCTAACCTCACATTTCAGGTTTTGTCATGTGTATGACAGCCAGAATTAGGCGTGAAGAAAATTTTAATTGTTGATTGGGATGTTCATCATGGAAATGGCACTCAAAAAATGTTCTGGAATGATTCTCGTGTTTTATTCTTCTCTGTTCATAGGTACAGTTATGAATATTTATTGGGCATGTTCGATTATTGCTAATTACACCTTGACGTTAACTTATAGTTTCATTGATCCAATAATCTAGTTATAATAGGATGAATTGGTGGATCTACTAATATATGCTAGTGCTTTGAGTCCATAGATGTAGATTGATATATATATATATATATATA
>QFDD01007319.1:0-11937 GCA_006871305.1 Vachellia collinsii
ATTAGAAAGGTCTTATTGACAAGTCAAAAGGTACAATTAACAAGTGAAGCAGCTACTATTAACAACCTCTAAGGATCTTGTTAATATTATTCTCTTGCTTGAAACCCTATAATAGTTTTTCCTTGTTTTGGCATGTCATCCTTTTTGTATATTAGAGATATGGGATAATATTAAAAGGGAAATTAATTTTCTTGTTCTATAATTTTGAGTCAATTGTAATTCAGTGCAATTTAATGTATATAGTTTTGATTCGGTTGTAATTTAGTTCATGAACTTTTAACTTATTGCAACTCAATTTTTATAATTTTAATTATTTTATAACTTAGTCACTAGCATTTGTTATATTAATGTTTAAATTATAGGAACTGAGTTTGGTGATTGGAACTTCATGGGATCAATTAAAACCGAGTTAAAATTTTAATGAATGAGTTACACTGCACCAAAGTCTATGAAATGAGTTATAATTGAGTCAAGGAATAAAAAAAATTAAAATTTTCCTGTGTTAGCATGATGGTTTCTTTAGTGACCAATTACTATTTTTGTATTCGGTCAAAAATTATTAGTTTTGTATTTAAAAAATTATTAATTTGCAATGTATAGAAGTACATTAGATTTGAGGGTATTGTCTGAGTTGAATCAGAAAACGTTGTCTTAGCATTTTATCTTATTTTATTTTTCAATCCACGTGCTTAGCCCCTCAATCTTGTTACCAAGGAATTGAGTGTCCCCCCCCCCCCCCTTTGAACATGTAAGCATACTTTAACACAAGTGAACTCTGGATCTTCAACTTACCTAAAACTTTATTAACCAAAAAAAGTTATGATATAATTAAAAAATTTATAATCACTTGGGATTAAATTCTAGTTAAAATATAATAAGTGATATGTTACCAATATGATATACACTTAATATATTACCTACATAATATATTTCAGAAAATTAAATATAATGTAAAATAATTATCAGTGATATATGAAACTTTTTCAATCTTATCCAGTTACGATACTCAATTCAGTCCTTAATCTAAAATTAATGTACTATATTATTGGATTCCTGCGGATCTTAAAAGCTGAAGGGAATATAATATTAAATTAATATGGTGTATTAATGATATTATATATTTTAGCTTAAGATTTTGTGTATTAGACAGTGGTAAATGTCGATATTGTCCTGTAATGATAGGAGTATTCTCCTCAAAGCCTAAGCATAAAAATTAGGGAAATAATCACCTTCAAATCTCATAGAATATAAATTATTTCAATTAGATCCCAAAATTATTAAATTGATATAAAATCCCAAAAAACTTATACGTTTAATTGGATTTGTTAAAAGATACGTTTAACTTGACTTGTCAATTGGTAAGTCAATGTGCTGCAAATGACAAATTATGATAACACCAATAACAAGTCAATATACCAATAATAATATTTCAATGTAAAATAGGTTATAATGCTATCAATAATAAGTTGGGGAGCCTTAATTAAATAGGCAATTCGCAATGTACCGCTAATGATAAGTTGATGTACTACAGTTAACAAGTCATGTCAAAATGTTATTAATGATAAGTCATGACGCTTCAATTGACATATCAATATGATACTAATAATAATGTAAGAAAACTCGTATTTTCACAATCCTAATTAATTACACATATATCCCAATTGGAACTTTGTATCAATTTAATGATTTTTTTATCTAATCATGATTATACGCATTCCATGTGACTTGAGTGTAATTCCCTCAAAAAATTATGATATTTATCTTTGGCATGTGAAGCACCCAAAAGGGAAAAAGTTTCATTCTTTTTGTTTTTTTTGTTCAAAAAAGGGGAAAAGTCTCATTCAAACATTGCAATACTAGCACATTGAATCACACATCACATAGTCATCTATATCTCCAATATAATCTTCTATATATAGTTTAATATTTTAGATAATTTTCATATGATATGTACCCTATATAGCTAGGTAACCAAAATTGCTATCAACCCCTATTATTTATAATATTATATAAAGACGAAGCATGCTTATACTAACTCCAAATGTTAATTACTCTCCAAAAATATTTAAAGCCATTAATTATATGTGTCTGTCAGTGCCAAGCTTTCCAGCCTTCCTGATAAACCAAAAAGACCCTAATTATTTATCAATATATTTTGTTATTTTCTTCAACAATCATATATTTACAGTAATTTCAATATACCACTATTGTACATACAACAATACTCTCTCTAGACCTTGTTATAAGTCGCCATTTACCAATTTTTGTAGACCAAAGAATGATAGTTAAGCCATTAAATTTATCCTAACTAATTAAATTTTTTTTTACTTTACTCCCTTTAAATTATGTGGATTTTAATGAGCCTATTAAAAAGCTCTAAACCTCAATTAATGGCAAGGATAAAAATAAAAATTATTAATTAATAAGTTAGTTGATGAATTATAATTAGAACAAAAAAAATTCTAGTTGATACCTTATAATAAAAAGAAGAGGGAGTATCTTTTTCTATGCAGAAAAACGAAACTTAAGAATAAGTCTATGTATCCATGTACGTATTTGTAGTCAGAAATTGAAAACAACCTGGACAGGTGAAGAGTGGCTTCTATATGTTGAATCTATTCTATATGTATTGATATTCTCCTTCTTCATCTATTATCTTGGCGGAAGAATTCTTCTTCTTCTTCTTCTTCGTCGTGCTACATGTTGATCTCTCTGCAAGTGCAAATCAATAATTAACAGGCGAAGATCGATGACGTAGAGGTGTCCATGGCAGCACTCGAGCACAGCTCTAATGTGCACAATGAGCTCATTCCACTCTGTACGTGGCTGCACTTTGCATTGAGAGAGATTGGAATCAATGGAAGCTTGGCTGGAACTAACATCCGGCTCCTCGTTTTGCAGCTTTACAGTAACCTTCTCCAAAATTTAATCCTTTTCTGCTGCAATGTTAACTTGGTTATAACTTGATCAATCCTTGAATTTAATTTGATCACATGTAACTCAATTTCTGCAGTTTTAACTTAGTTAAAATTCGAATGTTCATGAACTTTAACTTAAACCCTAAAGTTTTTGCAATCTAAAACTTTGATATCATGAAATATAAAATTTTACTTTTTAAAATATAGATAGTGATATTTTAAATAGTTTAAGTATTATCAATGAATTGCATCTAAATTAAAATTATAGAAATTGAGTTGCATTAAATTCGCATTTTATTAGGAATTGAGTTACAATTCAGTTAAAATTATAAAAATCAGAAACATTAATTTTCCAGTATTTTTAGATTCTATGAGGAGATATATTATTGACCGGAAGTTGAGCTAGACAAGGCCTTCTACGGATTAAAAGTTAATTACCTATTTATACCTATTTATTTAATAACTAACTAATTAATCAACTCTATATGTACATGTTTTCCACATTGTTCATGCAAGTGAGAATCTGATAAGACAGAAGGGAGTATTAAATTTTAGAACATAAATATTTAAGGGTTTTTTAATTTTGATAATTCGAACGTACTAGAACTTACTTCTAAACATAATTATAGAAGTATATATTTTACTTTTAAATAGATTTTAATCGATGAAGTTAGTGTATCAAATCAATCATAAACAACTTCTAGATTTTGTTTTTATTTAATTTTCCACATTTAGTGCAAAAATAAAGGGGTTTTACTTCTTTTTTTTTAGAGGCAAATGTTCCCTTAAAATTAAGCTCGAACCATTCTCTTCTTAAGCCTTTATATAAATAACTCCATAACAATTCCAGCGGGATTCATAAATTTATATGTAAAATATTGTCAAGAAATTTTCACATCTCATACTAAACTAATTAATTAGAACATACAAACCAAAGATGACCAAATTTAAAAAGTCATACTCGTAAATCTGGAAATGATAAAAAAAAAAAAATTACAATGCACACACAGACACACATAATACCAAAACACAATTTTAAACATGGGCTGCCAGAACAGCAAATTATAATAATTGCGACGATGATAAATCATTAATTCCAACAAAATTCGGTAGAAGATCCAAATCAATGTCTAAACAGGTGTCATTCTAATTAAGAAGCTTTGATTCTGGATCAATCAAAGATTAGGATTAGGGTAAAATATATAATTAATTATGGTGATTAATTAATTTGCAGTGTAATTGGGATGGTGTTGGTGGTATGTGGATTGTACATGGTGTTGTGGGTAAGAGCTAGCAAGGAAACAAGCAAGGCATCAGAGCAATCTAGAGGCTCCATCCAATTAATTTCTAATTGGTATGTAATAAATGCTTTTGTAAATATATTAACTTTATATTATATGGTGTGTGTGTGTGTGTGTGTGTAAAATAAGAACCTCAGGGATTAATTTATTATTTCATTTTTAAAAAGAAATTACTGATTAATATTTCAATTTAATCTTCCAATACTTGAAATAATTTATTATATCAAAATTATATTTCTGTACTCTCTCCGTTGAATGAGTAATGACTGGTATTAATATTTTTAAACAAGTTATCTCTATCTTAATTAGCACAAATATTTTGTTCAATAATGTTTGGTGATTAATTCATTTTTTTCAAAAGGGTTAATACAATATTTGATCTCTCAAATTTAATCTCATTTTGATTTTAGTCATTCAAGTTTAAAAACAGTAATTTTGATATCTTAAAAGATAAAATGGTTTAAAATTTTACTGGATTATATATAATGATTAATGTTTTAAATAAAAAAAATTTAATTGATCAAAACCATTAATTTTAAACATAAGAAACCAAAATCAAAATTACGATAAATTCAAGAGATTAAAAATTGTATCGGCCCTTTTCAAAAGATTAAGATGTGAAGTTAACTGTAGTTGATTTCTTAGGATCAGGTATATCTATAAAACTATTAATTTGTATGGCAAACCAAAAACAAAAGTCTGGGTGGTGTAGTCGGTTATCACGCTAGTCTCACACACTAGAGGTCCCCGGTTCGAACCCGGGCTCAGACATATATGCTAATATATTACTTTTCCTTTGTTTTCATTATTTTATAAATGCTTAAAATTTTTTTGGCAGCGTTAACAATTAACTAGAGGTCCTCTCAGCTGTACTTTTAAGTAGTTGTATATAATCCTCCTACATTTTAAAATTTAAATTTAATTTTCTTAATGTGTTAATTTTTTACATTAAACCCATGCCGTTTATTATACCATTAATTTTAGCTAAAATCTACAAATCTCTCCAACTTTATATATTAGTTGTATATAACCTCATGACATTTTAAAGTTTGAATTTACATTCCTCGGTGTTTTAATTTTTGAGATTAAATACCATAGTGTTGAATATAAAAGAATGCCACATCAAATTAATGAGAATGGTCTAACATCCGATATGAATTAAAAAAATTTAGGATATGCTTCCAAGTGTATCATAAAACATTACAGTGAAAAATATAACATAGTGTAATGCAAAAAAAAGTTTAAGGATTTCACCCCAAAACAGAGTAGTTCCTTTAAAAGAAGTATGGGACCAATACTAAAATTGATGAAAATGACTAAACTTTGCTTTTCTTTTTTTCAAAATTTTATTAATCTAGTACCTAAAATTTAATTCGATAGAAGTCAGCGTTTTCAATCGTAATTATATAATTTATTGATCCCTACATTTTAATATTTAATCGCAACTCACTATGAGATTTATTTTAGGTAAACAAACATTTAGCATATGAAGCTATTTCTTCATTGCATCGAGCATTCTAATTTTATTTATAATGCATTCAGTATCCTTAATAAAAAATAAGATTGAAGTTTTGAATGTAAATAAAAAATAATGTCAAAGTACTATATTAACAATAAATAATATTGTGGATGCTAGAAAGACATAGGGACTGATAAATTAAATACTTGAAAGATGCATAAATTCAATTTTAAGAAATAAATTATGTAATCTAGTCAAATTTATTCAAAACTAAAAGCATGCATGTACTCCATGTTTTTTTTTAATTTAAAGAGACATATACTAACAATCTAGTGATAAAATTTGGGATTGAATTTATGATTCCTCATATATACAAAGTAACTTACATTTCGTTAACTGGTGAGACTCAAGGCCACGCAATTACCCAACAATGGTATAACCTGCTCTAATCTAATAAGATTTGTTCTGACACTATCTTAAAACTTAAGTATGATAAAAATCTTGACAGATCGAACAAGACTACCAGGTTTAAGCTTTTTTAAATAAAGGGATAAACATGAAAAGGACAAGCAATAACTATTTGTGAGACCAATCTTTGACTAGAGGACCAAACCCAATCATATCTACGGGTTTCCTGAACTATATCAGACACTGGGCAATAAGGTCTAACCAGGCATAATTTCATATTAGACCACACAATATTGAAGTTGAGGCCAATCCAATTTGGATTTACCATCGGTATAAACAAGGTCATTGATTTGTGCAAAACCAACAGTTTCTTTCTTGGGTCTCACAAAAATAGCAACGAAAATCGTGGAGATGTAGAAGATTGTATGGAAATGCAGAAAAAAAATGAACACATGGACTCCAAAAGATGAATTCTTCCTTGAAAATGTTTGTTACAAGGAACCTGCGAGATGGCTTTGTGATAAGCTCGGGAGCATGCGCATGCGACGGTGTTACACGAGGAGAGGATAATAGATGGTTAGGGCAGAGACTACAAAAAAGTTGAAGTCTTCGCAGACTGTATTAAGGTGGTAAACATGGTAACTGGGGGACGTGATGATGCAAATCACTCGTTTAGAGATATTATGAAAGGTGCTCGGTTTTATTACACAGTGACCGGCGATTCTGCTGAATCATATCTCAAGGGATAAGAAGACGAAAGCAGACCAGTTAACCAACAACGTTGTGTGTAATACTCTTTTGAATTGAATTAATGAAATACAGTAAACAAGAATAGGAACCAGCGTGGGAGGGAGGGAGCCGTGTAGACTGAGAAGCAGTAGGTTGAGAATTAAAATTATAATTTTAATGAGTTATATTGACATTTAGTGCACTTCTGTGTTTGTATAAGATTAATTTCAATAGAAGAATGCAAGTGCGGAGGAAAAAGCAATTTTTTAAATGAATTCCATATATTAATTTAAATTATTATTAAAAATTCAATTATAAGTTGAGAGTTATATTTAATAACTGAAATGGCTTATTTATAATATATTGAGACTTCTAAATTAACTATTGTTTGCATAAATATTTAATTTCTTAAGGAAAAATTTACCGAAGACTTAACTATTATTAATTGAATTTTTTGATATCTTACCGGCATTCTTCATGCCCTTTTACATGTTGTTGAAATGTACAAATAATTAAACTAAAGAAAATAGTAAACTAAATTTAGATCCTGTGTGTTGCATGACAGGACGCTTAGTAAGTTGTATTTTTATTTTTTGTTGTCATTTTACACTATGATATACTGGAAAAGAATTTTTGTTTGGTAAATACAATCTTGGTTAATTGGATTTTCACCCCCAAACTTATAATTTAACAAATATTTGTATAGATACTTATACTTGCTAATAAGTTTTAAGCAAAATATTCTGATCTTTCTTAGATTTTGCTTTAATTATATGGACATTCCCTCTATTTTAATTCATACACTATTTTACTAAACTGTTAACCCGGTTAGAAATATTCTAAAAATATTCTTCTAGTTGAGCTGGGTTGAACTGAAGATGAGCCGACATTGAAATTTAAATTAGATAGGGAATAAAGAAATGCTTACAAAACTGGCTACCACAAAAGCCCAATATATTTTCAGACTATTTATAGCTATATATTGTTATTTTATTGAAAATTTTATATATTGTAATGTTTATATTGACAATTAAACTTATTATAAATTTATTTTCAATATTATATTATATATACATTTTTTATTTAATTATTACCTTTTCAACCTGAGGGCCGCTTCTTGTTTAATTTGGGGTCTGACTTTTTAAACATTATTTAACTATATTAACTAATTTCCTAATTTAAATAATAAGTCTCATTGGAGGTGTTTGATGAAATTTCTATGTAGAGTTGAATTTGGGTACACCCTAGAGTGCGCAAGGGTTTATTCACTCCCATGCAGTTTTATATGGTTGGGAATTTTTATTGCCAATTATTGAGTTTTCTTAGGCCAACACGCCATTATATGTAGTTATATAAATGGCCAATTAAATTTGATTATTAATTGAATGTGTTGCTTTTGCAATTATAATAATTATTGCAGAAGCAATCATCTAAAGTCTTAGCCATCTCAGAAATATCCATTCAAGTGAATAATTGCATTAATGTGAAACCATCTTAGTAATTGGAGCATGAAATTAAAATAGTTTTTTTTTTCCTTTCCAGTGGATTGAGTAAATATTAAGTAATTAAATTTATTAAGTATATCAATTAGGCATATTAAAAGAGAAACCTTGTCCCACTTAATTATACAAGCCAATTATATATACGATTACGTTCTGTTTAAGCTACTTTTATATTATACTTTTATATATAATATATAATGCATACTCTTATATTATTGTATTATCTGAAATATAATACTTTGTTATTATATGTTGTTGGCCTTAATTATTATTTTTATGAATTTGTTGGGTTTAATTATTACTATTAGTTAGTAGAGTTTACCAACTTATCTAATGTTTGGTCTATCTAAAGAAAATTAGCTGTTTTTATTTCTTCATGAGGAGAAATTCATAAATATATTAGATGGACAGGTTTGGTACATAGCATTATTATTTAATGAAACTCATTACAACAACATTTTCACGTTTTTTAAGTTAATTCAATCCATCTAATTATATTATGTGATTTGAGGAGACTTTGGTAATTTTAAAAGGGGAGAAAATATAGGAATAACGTCCCCTATATTTTTGCAAAACAAAGATAAATAAATTTATCACATTGTCAATGAATGAGCCACATTCACTTACACGTTATCAAATATGAAAAGTGAGATGCAATAAAAAGAAATCAATTTTGTAAATAAAAGTGTTTTCCATGTTTTAAATAAACAATAAAGCTAGATTATACAAAATATTCCTAAACTTAGAAACACTTACAAATAACCTTTTTTAACTTTTAAAATTTGATAATAAACATTTCTAAATTTTAAGTGTTCTATGTAGAAGTAGAAGGTAATCTCGAACTATCAGTTTTATGTCTCTTAAACTTTATTTTTATATGCAATTGAATCCTTAAACTTTAACCAATTTGCATATAAATAATGAACAAAATTAATAATTTAAGAGTTATCCCTATAAATATAAAATTTTAAGATCGTAAAATTTTAAAATTTAAAAAAATTATTTATACATAACCAAAGGTTGATTGGTTGATTGGTATCATTTACCCTAATAGCAATAAACATAACTTTATCATTTACCCTAGCAGATCACTTTTTGATAAAATGAAAAGAATCCCTTTTGTTTTTAAAAATGTAATCCACATATCATGTGTTCAAATCAGACTATTTATAAACACAGAGAAAGTGATATGCAACCAATAAAATTAAAAGGATACTTCATTTTTAATATAAAAACTAGTAGATGACTAATTTAGATAGATTAAGAAAATTAATTATGCCAACTATCTTTCATAAATGTAGGTTAATTTTTTAAAATATTGATTTTCATTATGACCATTATTGAATAAAAACACATTAATATGCCAAATAATAGCAATTTTTTAAGCAAAAAAATTATAAATTTAAGAGATAAAGTTAATTAAAATTGTATTTACATGATTAAATTTAATAACAACTATGTTAAGGATTATATTATTAGTATTAACAGAACCAGTAGTAGTTTCAATTTTGAGTTATAGATAATCAGGTTATGTTAAAAATCTGTAAAGAGTTTTTGGTCACCTTTATTCTATGATTTTATCTGACTTGATTTGGATTAATTGAAATTCAAATAAAGATTAAAAATCCTCAAATTTGAGAAGAGACAGGGAAAGAACAAATCCGTAGAAACAGATTGCAATGCTGGGGCGAGTCAGCGTGGACGGTGATACAGTTTGTTGGTGGTCCGTGGAGTCTCACGGAAACGGAAAAAAAGTCAAACCCCATTTGGTCATCAGCATTCATTACCATGTGGGTATATTAAATTGGATCCATACAAGAAAAAAAAATAATAATCTTTTCAATGTTTCCAAGTTAAACCCAAGGAATAAACACCCAAATAATGATCCCATGTTAATAAATTAATACATTATTAATAATTCAACTTCTTAAATCATAGCCTTTTCTCCTCCTGGCTCGTGAACTAGATTTAATGCAGCATTGGAGTCCGGGAATGAGAGAGAGACAGAAGAGGGGAAAAAGAAAAGAGAATGAGCTGAGGAGTGTGAGGAGGGATCTCTCTCGGTGAAAGAAGATGTTATTTTTAGGATTTTGACCAAAAGGCTCTCTCTCTCTCTCTCTCTCTCCCCATCTGATACTACTGCTTTAGGTTTCATCTCTGCAAGTGGTGATTGTGCTTGAGCCACAGATCTATTCGAATCTGGGTAAGTTGATCTTCCTACTCCAAGTTCTCTCTCTCTCTCTCTCTCTCTCTCTCTCTATTTTCAACTCGAACAATCTCTGCAGGTTTTTGCTTAAAATCTGAACTTTTTTTATTTTTTTTGGGGAACTGGGGTCTTGTTGAGAATGCTCGGGGAGGATACCGATTTTTTGTTTTCCCCCGGAGTCCTTTTTATCTGAGAAGTGGGTTTCATAATGGAGGCAAATCTAGAATGGGATTGTGGGTTTTTGACCTAAAGAGAGCTTTTGAGTTTTGAGATTTATGGTTCTGACATTTTCTTCAGATTTGCAGGTAAAGAGCGCCTTCTGGTCCTGCCATGGAGATTTTAGCAGCTTGAGTTACATTTACGTCTAGGTCTTGAGAGGTAGTCTCAATCTCTCCTAAATCTCTTCTATTTGAGTCTGTTGGGCTTATTTTTGGAAGAATATAGGCCAGAATGTAAAATATATGGAAAGTATTGTTGATCCGTAATTTTCTTAATTTAACTTGCGTAATAGCAGCTCTGAAATGTTTCCTTTTAGGAAATAATTTGTGTACACAAGAACACATCCTGAATAAAACCCTAACAGGAATTTAGTTATAAGGTTCCATTTAAATATAAAATAATAAGATAACAGCATTTAACATTGTTATTTCTGTATTTGTTACCATCATCATGCTTATCTTCTGCTGAAGTGTTTGATGATAGTGGATAATGGCCAATATTGACTCCAGAAATTTTATTAACCTCTGTTATATGACTCATCGTTTGAATATATTGATTTTTAAATGGAGATTCAAGATATTAAAATGTTGATCAGATGAGGTGATGGTTGTTAATCTGGATTCCTAGTTATGAGTGATTATTTTTTAGGGAAAGACGGATAATAGAGTAAGAAAAAAGTATTATTATTGTGGTGCAGAACTGAGCCTCTCCTGTCTATGGCAGCCATATGTGCATGGTGCTCATATATAGTCCACCAGAAATTCTAAGAACAGAGATATAGAGTAGTGGTCTTTCTGGGACTGTCTTGCAAGATGTCATTCCGAAGCATAGTTCGTGATGTAAGGGATAGTATTGGGAGCTTATCTAGGAGGAGTTTTGATGTCAGGCTGACTGGCCACCACCGAGGAAAGTCTCACGGATCTTTTCAAGATTTGCATGATCAGCCTTTAGTTATTCAAAGTAGCCGCTGGGCAAGCCTACCCCCAGAATTGCTATATGATGTTATTAGAAGGCTAGAGGAGAGTGAGAGCACATGGCCTGCTCGAAAGCATGTTGTTGCATGCTCTGCAGTATGCCGGTCTTGGAGGAATATGTGCAAGGAAATTGTGAAGAGCCCAGAATTCTGTGGAAAGCTTACTTTCCCTGTGTCCCTGAAGCAGGTTTGCTTTGTAACTTCTGCATAACTGATTGACCT
>QFDD01007321.1:0-11593 GCA_006871305.1 Vachellia collinsii
TTTTTTTTTTTTTTATCTTACCATACTTTCAATAAACGTTAAATACATTTTTTTTAATATATACCCATATTTAATAAAAGTAGTGAGATGGCTAAAATACGTAGAAAATCATTTAAATTTTATGATAAATTTAATGAACATTTTTCATTGGTATATATGAATTAGTTAGAAAACTTTTATAATAAAGATTAGATGGAGTATTTTACCCAAAAAAGAAAGATGCAACTCAATCAGCAGGTTTTAACCTTTACCTTTCTCTCACGCCCTCTGATTTAATCCTCTCTAGTTAGGGTAGCCGGTAATATGGGCTCAACCAGCAGGTTGGGTTGGGAAAATCACAACCTATATGTAAACGGATATTTTGAGCTCGGCCCATAGCGGGCTCAACTTGCGGCGGGCCAACCCGCCAACCTTTTTTTTTTCTTTCATATTTTTAAAAATTAAAATTGTTTTATAAAAGATATGTGGATAACATCTAATCATAATGTAAACCTAATTAATATTGTATGTCTATTAATCATTTGATTAGTTTATATTTAGTTTAAATCCAATCTTATAAGTGCATTATATATCTTTAAGTTGTATTATATAAAATTTGAATTAGATTTTTTATATTCAAGTTATGATGTATTTTTATTAATTAAATTTATGAAAAAAAATTATTTGAGGTAATGAAACAAATAAAAAAGATATTTTAAACGTAAGTTAAAAAAATATTATGAGTAAGAAAAATATAAAAAAATTAAAAATTTAAAAAAAAAAAAAAAGTGGCGGGCTGGGTTGGGAAAATCCCAACCCATATGTAGGCGGGTCTTTTGAGCCCGCCCCGCGGCTCTGGGGTAGAGCATGACTTTTTTATTTGATTATATTTATAAATTACATTATTAAATTTTTTATTTAAATATAAAATCTTATCTTTTTTTTTATTCTATATTGACTTTGTTGTTATGTTATAGCATATATTAAATATGGATAAAATTAAAAATTTATTTTAAAATGGGTTAATGAGGTTTAATACTTTTTTTAATTGACATGAAACATATTGAAAATAATTTATAAATAGGATTTAAAAAATATTTACAAGTTACAACTGTTTAAATCAATATATGCGTTTTACCTTTAGTAAAACATTTTTAAATTTAACTTTTATTAAATTAATATTTGAGGACTTAACCATAACGTTCTCCTGGGTACTAAAAACTCTTGATTCGCTGTCATTTAATATTTTCTTTTGAACGATGCTCTTGGGGATGGACTGTATATATGTTGGCGTTTTTTTTTCCACCTCCTTTTTTTTGGCCGCTGATATTTCCCTCCTTTCCATTTGAATAGTTCAGCAATTATTATTCCCAGCGCCTTTGTTGCGTGAGAATTACACAACCACATTGAATGATTGAGAATTTGAGATACCGATATAACGACGGTGATTTTCATGTGACCGTTGGTTCTAAACCCTTGACCGTCACTCCCCTTGCTTGCTTCTCACGCAGCACTCTGGACCGCGCCACCTCTCCCATCTCTCTCCCGCCCGCATCTCTATTTTTTTTCCTGTGATATTTATTTTCCGTTTGCTTTCCATGTTCTTCTGGACAAAAGGGTGAGCAACTATAATAACTCAGATCACGGGTATCTCTGGCTTGCGCAGCTCAACAGGTTTCACTCTTCCCGTTAGACTTTTTACTCCACAACCGTCTCCTTCCTTCTTTTTAACACTTCGTCTTCCTTTTTTAAATTTTTTAAACTTTTAAACCCTGAAAATAGTTTATACATTGTCAGGATTAACCGATTAAGTGATACGTCTCCTCGCTGCTCCTTCATTGCTCAAGCATCGCAGTCCAGTTTTCATGGCGATCAAAGCATTACGGCGCTCTCCTTGTACCTAAAAAATGACCCATTCTCTCGTAATACGCCTTCCTCTCACTTTCTGCTTCTCCAGTTTTAAGAATTGTGTTCGCTACGACTTGTAAGTGTTGTTTGCTTCAAGTTATGTTTGGTTCATGTTTTAAACTTGCTATCGGAGTATTCAGGAGACCTCTTGTGTTTGGTTTCAATGCTACTGACATATGTATTTCCTTGGTTCAAGCTGGTTGGTTTGTTTCAGTTGTGAAAGACGGTCACGGAACTGTTGCTTTTGATCGAGACTAAACGCATCGGAGGTGTTTTGTCAGGTTCGATATTTGAAACGTAACTCCGTGAAGTGCAAGGTTCCAATACTAGCGACCTCCCCTTGATACTTGATAGTATTGTTTTCTTCATTTCATTTTACGGCAAATTATAAACTAACGACTTTGACTTAGCTCTGTTTTCCGCTGTTGATATATCATTTTGGAGTTAGAATTCTGGATACCCATTCTAGATACAACTTTAAGTTTTTTTTGGGTGTTACGTATGTACATGTTATACACCTTCGCTCTCCGAAATTTACACAAATTTTATATTTATTAGCGTTGAAATGAGAGGCACCGGTCGGGCTTTCTGCCTCTGGGACTGTTTCTCCGAGTTGTGTTTGCTATATAGCGCAAATAACCAAATTTCCGTTGCGCAGCGGTATATGCCTTATAAAGGTTTATCTATTTAAAAAAATAGTTCAGAGGTTGTAAATTAAATAATTTTAGTTCGTCTTTGATCGTGTAAAACCCGTTGTCAACATTAAGTGATTAGCCTTTACGATTGAAAAATGCGTGAACATTCCAGATTTGGGTTTGCTTGTGAAATTCTATATATATATATAGTAAGGAAAACATTTCTTAAGCAAACATTTTATTAGACTGTTGTGAGCATAAGTCTAAAGGAGAACCCAATCCAATTCCATAAAACTAACCATGTGGGAGGGAGAGCTCCTTGAATTTATGACCCATTTTTCTCATGTGATGCCCCTAACATAGGGCTCCTTAAATTTATGACCTACTTCTCATGTGATGCTCCCTAACTTAAGGGGCATAACAGTGTATCCGTGTTTGAGAGTTGACTTCCTCGGTAGCTCCACGCCACTTTACTTAGGCTCTTGCTAGTTACAACCCTCTGGTTGGAACCCTCATTGGATAGCTCTTTCTATGATATCATCCTCTCAAAGCAAGGACCACGTGTTATAAGCATAAGTCTAAAGGAAGAGCCCAGTTCCTGAAGACTAGCCTCTTTGGAGGGTGAGCCCATTGAACTTGTAAACTTCACTTCTCATGTGATCCTTCTTGATGTGAGACCCATAACAAAATTGTCATGTGTCCTACATTATGAAGGTTACTTTGAAGGAATTGTCTTTCAGGATCTTGGGTTCTCCAACTCCAAAGGTTAGCTTTTAGAATGTGGTTCTTTGAAGAACTTGTACTCATTACATAGGCACTTTCATTGAGAGCCGTCCAACTTGATTGTGACCCGAGGGGCTAACTGGTAGGACACTGTGCGAAAGTGTTGTAGTGTGGTCCTTTTGGAATGTTGGTGCTTGAGCGAGGTACAGTGTCATGAATCTCACATTAGGAAGGTTATATTAAAGTAAGGGTCTTGTAAAGTCGTGGGCTCTCCCAATTCCATTGGCTGGTTTTTAGGGTTTTTAGAGCGTGGTTGTCCCAATTGAATGCGAGAATTGTTGGTTTTGTGTACTTTTCCTGTATTTCCATAGGCATGCCCGCTAGATCATTTGCACTGGCATTTATCTTTCTACCTTTTTATAATTTATTATTATCAATCTCGTTGGGAATTGGAACTTTTTTTAACTTCATAAATTAAGTGTTCATTGATGCTTATTTTTGGCTCTTCAAAGCTGAAAGGATCTATCTACGGAAGATGAAATAATTTATAAAATGATGAAGCAGCAGCTACTGGTTACCGAGGGGTTGAGGGTGTGCAAGGTTTTGTTTAGTCATTACTTGTAGATGTTAATGCCAATGTCCAATGCATAGCTGAAATAACGGTCTCAGTTTCTGCAGGTACGGAAGTAAAATTCGAAGCAGATGAAGTTGAACCCAAGACTATTCCTACCCCTGGCACAGGACAGAAAAATATATGATATTAATCCAGTTTTGCATGCTCAGTGTGAGCATCTTGATTTCCTGTGAGTTAACTTTCTACCTATTTTTTTTTTAAATCATAAATGAAATAACTATCAAAGGTACCATTGGACTACAAGTTCGAGTAACAGAGTTGTGAGCACCATGTCAGCGATGCTTTCAAACGTTTTTAAACCATTGTGTGGGAGAAGAAAACCAAAGAAAGAAGAACTTGACTTTTTGCCACTCATCTCTGTTGATGGAGTCACAGAGGTGTAGGCAGTGCTTTGAAGTAAGATCCTATCAGAATTTACTACTGCCGAGATAGCCTTTTTCATATAATCTAATTGTTTTTTGTGTTTCTTAAAGTCTTTTTAAAAAATATTGCCTCCTTTTTTGTGTTCTGTAATTTTCTTTATTTCCAGCAACACAGAATAGGTTCAATAAAGGTACTGCCATTTATATAAAGGCACCTTACTGCCTATGAGAATTCTTCTTTCCCGCTGATTTATTAACTTGTTTAATTTTTGTGATATCCAAACTTTTGCTTCGCTTTTGTGGCTCTGTTAGGATTTACCTTAACACGATAAACCTTTGGATTTTCTTTTCAACTTGTACTCGTTTCTTGCATTACTCGTTTCTTTTCAATTTTTCTCGTGGAGATGAAAGATTTCGTTTCAACAGTAGGTACTATTCTATAAATATATTTATCTTTTCCTACATTTATCAATGCTCCATAGGCAACATCATGAAGTTTTGCTATCATATATATAGATATATATCATGGGCAAATTCACTTATTACAATCAATTATTTAATTTGAAGGAGGAATTTTGATATATTATTCTTACTTTAACCTTCATTAGTAGTCCAACTTAGTGTTGTATATGCTGTTCTTTTTTGGGATAAACTCAAACGAGGAGTCAGTGAGGTCTTGAATACTACTAAACTCAAGCTCTCCTAGTCATGCAAAACTTTGAAGATTATATTGTAATCACTCCAAATTGCTTTTGCAGTGCCATTGGTATTACTTATAAAGAGTGGGCACCTGCAGCTAAGGTGAAATTCATCATCCTAATTCTCAAGTTTTTTTCTTTCTTTCTTTGGTTCCCGTACTTGTACTCTTTGGGATAGAATATTTGACGAAAGTGCTTAGTTACTTGTATTGAAGTTTCACTTTAGTTAAATATACCCTTGGTTATTGAGTATATGAACACCATTTTTGTGCATAATCACTTTATCTCCTATATAATATTTATGATACTTTATATTTATTAATCTTGTCGGGGATTGCATTTCTTGAACTTTATAAATTAAGTATTCATTATTGCCGAGAGCATTGCTCATTTCTACGAATATCCTCTTAAAGATTTGTGAAACTTTAGAAATGTTCTTTGTTTAATTTAATTTTTGGAAAATATTTATACACTTTAAAGCAATATTTTATGAAATTTAAGCTAATATTTTATTAAACCGTTTTGAGTACAAGTCTAAAAGGAGAGCCCAATCCAATCCCATAAGACTAACCTAGTGGGAGGGAGAGCTCCTTGAATTTATAACCCACTTCTCCTGTGATGCTCCCTGACATAAGGCTCATAACAATGCATCCCTGTCTGAGATTTGACTTCGTTGTAAACACCGCTCCACTTCAACTCAACCAGTTAGCTCTCTCTATGACATCATCCTCTCAAAGAAAGGCCAAAATGTTATAGGCATAAGTCTAAAGGAAGAGCCCAGTTGCAAAAGACTAACTTATTTGAAGGGAGAGCCCCTTAAACTTATAAACTTCACTTCTCATGTGACGCTCTCTGATGTAAGACTCATAACAACATTGTCATGTGTCCCGCACTAGGAAGGTTACTTTGAATTAGGGGTTTTATAGGGTCTTGGGCTCTTCAACTTCAAAGGTTAGGTTTTGGAGTGTGATTCTTTTAAGGATTTGTGCTCATTACATAGGTGCTTTCTTTTAGAGCCGTCTAAGTGGAAGGGGCTACCTACAAGGGTTGTGACCCAAGGGGATAACTAGTAGGACAATGAGTGTAAGTGTTGTAGTGTGGTCCCTTCAGAATGTCAACTCTCGAGTGGGGTACATTGTTATCGGTCTCACATCCGGAAGGTTACTTTGAAGCATGGCCTTATATAGCCTTGGGGTCTCTAACTCCAATTCATAGCTTTTGGGAAGGTGTGGTTCTCTCAAATACATGTGCTTGTTATATTATCGTTAGCGCATCATACATAATTAATATCTTTTCAAAATTAAACTTCTATGGTTCATGTAAGTACATGCGAGAATAATTGGTTTTGTGTACTTTCCTGTATTTCTTTAGGCATGCCTGCTAGATCATTTGCATTAGTATTTATATTTCTGCCTTTTGATAAATTATTGTTAATCTGGTCGGGAATTGTATTTCTTGAACTTTGAAAATTAAGTGCTTCATTATTGCAGAGAGCATTGCTCATTTATACAAATATTCTCTAAAAGATTTGTGAAACTTTAGAAATGTACATTCTTTAATTTAATTGTTTGGAAAACATACATTTTAAAGCTAATTTTTAATGAAATTTAAGCAAAAATTTTATTGAACTGTTGTGAATAAAAGTTTAAAGGGAGAGTTTGATCCATTGCCATAAAACTAACCTAGTCAGAGGGAGAGCTCCTTGAATTTATAACCTACTTCTCATGGACCCTTCCTGACATAGGGCTCATAACAATGCATCGCTGTTTAAGAGTCCACTTCCTTGGCAGGTTCACTCCACTTCACTCAACCTCTTGTCGGCCAAAAACCTTGAGGGGGGTAGCTCTCTCTGTGACATCATCCTCTCAAAGAAAGGACTAAATGTTATAAGCATAAGTCTAAAGGAAGAGCTCAATTCCAGAAGGCTAACCTATTTGGAGGGTGATCCCTTGAACTTATAAACTCCACTTCTCTTGTGATGCTTCCTGATGTGGAACTTATAACAACATTGTCATATGTCCTACATTAGGAAGTTTACTTTGAACTAGGGGTTTTATAGGGTTTTGGGCTTTACAACTTCAAAGGCTAGATTTTGGAGAGTAGCTCTTTGAAGGACTTGTGCTCACTATATAGGCGCTTTCTTTGAGAGCTATCCAATTAGAAAGGGCTACCTACTGAGGTTTGTGACGTGAGGGGCTAACAAGTAGGACACTCATTGTAAGTGTCGTAGTGTGGTCCCTTCATAATGTTAACTCTTGAGTGGGGTGTATTGTCATTAATTCCATATCGGGAAGGTTACCTTGAAGCAGGAGTCTTGTAAAGCCTTGGGCTCTCCCAATTCCATTGGCTAGTTATCAGAGTGCGGTTCTCCCAAGTATTTTTGCTCGTCACATGAATTTTAGTGCATCATAGATAATTAACATCTTGTAAAAATTAAAATTATATGGTTCATAGATAATTAAGTACATGACAATGGCTGGTTGTGTACTCTTCCTGTATTTCCACAGACATTCCCGCTTGATCATTTGTACTAGTATTAATGTTGCTGCCTTATGTTGATTTGTTTTCATTAATCTCGTAGGGAATTGGATTTCGTCAACTTCATAAATGTTCATGAATGCTTATTTTAGGCTATTCAAAGTTTAAAGGATCTATCTATGGAAGATGAAAATAATTTCAAAAATGATGAAGCCGCAGCTACTGGTTACCGAGGTGTTGAGGGTGTCCAAAGTTTTGTTCAGTCATTACTCGTAGATGTGTATACTTTATATTGCCATGGTCAAAAAATGCATAGTTGAAATATTGTCCTCAGTTTCTGCAGATCCGGAGGTAAAATTTCATAGACATGAAGTTGAATCCCTGACTTTTCCTCCTCCTGGCACAGGGTAGAAAATATATGATATTAATCTATTTCTACAAGCTCACCGTGAGTATCTTGATTTCCGGAGAGTTAACTTTCCACCTTTGGTTCTTAAATCATAAATGAAATAACTATCAAAGCTACCACTGGACTACAAGTTCTAATAATAGAGTTGTAATTACCATTTTAGGGATACTTTCAAATGTTTTTACCCAATTGTGTGGAGAAAATAAGAACTTGACTTTCTGCTTCTCACCTCTGCAAATGGAGGCACAGAGGTGTTAGCAGTACTTTGAAATAAGATTCTCTATCAGAATTTACTCTTGTAGAGATATCCTTTTGCATGTAATCTAATTATTAACCATTGCCTCCTTATGTGTACGTGTTCTGTAGCTTTTTTTTTTCCCAGCAATACGGAGAATAGGTTCAATAAAGGCATTGCCATTTCTAAAAGGCACCTTTCTGCCTATAAGAATTGTCTCCAAAATCGTACCTGCTTCGCTTTTGTGGCACTGTCAGTATTTACCTTAATATGATAAACCTTTATATATTTTTTTTTTATCCACATTTCATGCAGTTTTCTGTTTTGCTTGGTTACAGTATGCTCTCTTTTGAAGGGACCAATGCTTCAATTAAGAGATAAAGAAAATTAAGCATCCTAATGGAAAAAAAATAGGGAAAATGATGATGGGGTCCCATGTAAGGGATTTTATGATTAAACAGTCCCACAAAATCGTATAATTATTTTTAAGTCCTGTGGAGTTGTTAATGCACTAAGATGGGGTTGTAATTAACAACTCCATCTCAGTACGTGAAGTTGTTAACGGGACTTGACAGTAAATATTTGATTTTACGGGACTGTTTAATCATAAAATCCCTTGTACGGGACCTCATCGTAATTCTCCCAAAAAAATATTCAAGATCTTCCCGGAGATGTGTAGGTATACTTCTCGCGATTATGGTTTCTTCATCTTTCTTCATTCCCTTTCCCTCTACCAATTGATTCTGAATAAGAAAATATGGTTTTGGTTGTCGTGCATTTTTCTCTGTAAACCATGAGAATATTAATGATAAGTCTCTTATTATACATTATGGATATCGTTGGTGTTTTTCAGTCTGCCTCGTTGATTTTGAGACTTCAACAACTGGAATCCTAATGCCGATGTATTGACACAGGCATGTATGTCATCTTAGATCTGTTTAAAAGTTCGTACTTTTTGAATACATATTTTTTATTTAAAAAATATGCAAAAAATAATATATTAAACTGGTATAGTCTTTGAATAAAGTTCCAGATTATGGCCATCCAGGAGCATTCTTATTTTGCTAGCTTTGGGTAACTCTTCAAAGTGCTAATTCAATGTTGTCTTTGGATTATGTCTTCTCAATAGTTGTGCATCTGCTAAATTTCGAAAATGATACAGTTTTCCTCTATATGTTTTGTTTCATGGGGTGCCGATGTTTTCTTTCGTAAAGATGGGCATCATTCTTCATTGTGTAGGTATCGTGTTACCAATTTCTTTGCACCTAGCAGCCGGTTTGGAACACCTGATGACCTGAAGTCTTTAATTACTAGAACCCATGAACTAGGTCTGCCCTGCTTGTTTTGATGGATATTGTATGCAGGTAAGGTTTAATCGTAGTGTTATTTTTGCTCGTTTTTTAGCAATATATCTTGACCTCTATACTCTTCGCTTGGATCTTATTTTTACCACCTAATGAATGTGGGCATCAAATAATACATTGGATGGGACTGTCCGTGTTTGATGGAACTGATGGTCAAAACTTCCATTCGGCCTCACGAGGTTATCATTGGATGTGGGATTCTCGCCTTTTTAACTTCGGAAGTTGGGAAGTAAGCTCAGTCTTTGCATAATTCATTTATATAATTCCGCCATTATTTGCTCACAAGGTTATCTTCTATATTCTGGTCAATAGCATTCTGATCTCAAATGCAAGATGGTGGCTGGATGAATATAATTTTAACGGGTTTCGATTTGATGGTGTCGCATCAACAAGCAGACTCTCGTGGACTACAGGTACATGCCAATATTCTAATTGGTTTTTATAATTAGTCTATGTTTTCTTATTTTTTGATGAGTTCGTAATTAGTCATCAAGGGTTACTACAATGTATTTTCTCTGACAAACGAAGAGCAACACGACCCCTAAACTCGTCTGTCACTCTCGATTAACAAGATTCTTACGGATTGTTTGTTTCGGTTTTCTATTCTCTTATTTTCAAAACTTTCAAAACTGTTTTATAAAGTTGCTTTGTAAAACACGTTTTAAAATTAACAAATTAAAAAAATTACACTTGAAAGTAAATAATACTTAAATTGGAAGGTAAAGTTTCAATGATAACTCAAATTTTTGAACAGACAAAAAAAGCCATTGAGCTGAGAATGAAGGTTTTCTAATTTTTCCAAGCAAAAATTGAGAAATGCAAAGACTAGAAACAATTAAAAATTGTTTTTATTTTAGTTTCAAGAAAAAAAATTTCTGTGTTGTTTTTAAAAACAACTGTTTTGAAAAGTGGAAATAGAGAAACCTTTACCCAGGTTTTGGTACGAGGTTTTTGGAGGGGAGTGATTGAGAATTACTCTCCTCCCCTTGTTCAACTAGAAAATTTTTTAAGGGAAGAGAAAAATGTTATTGATAGTACAACCTTTTCAACCTAGAATTTTGTTTTAATTACAACACACATATATTGGCAAGTAAGTTTAATCTATTCTCTCAAGTTAATATTTTAAGAATGTTAGTTTAGAAAATTATAATTTGGTTATTCTAAATAAAATTGATATAACTTTTGTAATTTTAATTCTTTTACAAGTTTTTTTCAAATTAATAAGAGATCCAATATAATTTATATTATAGCAGGTTAAAGTTGATCAATTGTATCATACATATTTATTTATTGATAAAAAAGATTTGAGAAAAATCTATGTAATTTTTATAATGGTAAAATAGTTTATTTTTTATTATCTCCCCTCCAATCTGCCCAAAAAGGGGATAGATAAAATCACTCATCTCCCCTTCCCTCCTTTAAAATTTTTCTCCGTTGTGCCATACACAGCCTTAGGGCCTGGTTGTTTCTGTTTTGTGTTTTTTGTCTTCAAAATTGTTTTATAAAACAAGTTTTGAAAAGTAAAGACAAAAAATGTGTTTGAATAATTGTTTTAAAAAATTACATTTAAAAATAATCATATTTAAGTCGAAAGGTGAAGTGTTGATGAGGATTCAAATCCTTAAAATGGGAAAAAAGTTGTCGAGCTGGGATTCAAACATTTCTTAGTTTTCCCAATCAAAAACTAAGAAATGCATAAATAAAAAAAACAATTAAAACTTATTTTTGTTTTTTAGTTTTCAAAATAAGTTTTTGTTTTCTTATTTTCTTGTTTTAAAAATAAAAAAACTGTTTTTTAAAATGAAAACAAAAGCCCCAATTTTCTTGGTTTTCTTTTGTTTGGTTCAACGGTAGAGAGGGAAAGTTAATTAGGGTCAGGGGACGGCGGAGTAGGTGATGGAGGGAAGGGGGTGACATTGTTGGGTTTGGATGGAGCCTAGAAGGGGAGGGAGGGAGGGAGGGGGACTTTTAATAATACCTGTTGGTTGGAAGGTGATGAAAATTTATTATTTTACTCTTGGGGCATATTTTTTTTAGGGAAAATTGGGGAAAAATCCCTCATTGGAGAATTAATTGTAAAATGGGACCTGTTCAGTTGCACATATGGAAGCTCAGTTGCACACGTGGAAGCTGAGTTGTATATATGGAAGCTCAGTTGCACATATTGT
>QFDD01007322.1:0-12046 GCA_006871305.1 Vachellia collinsii
ACACACACACACACACTAGAATGAATTTATATGCTTTCACACGTAACTCACAATTCATATTTTTTGAATCAAATATCAATGAATGTGTAAAAGCATATATATAGAAGTGACATGAAGGAAATGAGCAGACAAAGATAGAGAGAATATAGTAACCTGTTCACACAGTTAGGCAAACTAGAATTTTATATATCTTTGTCCCAATTTGGCTCAACCTTAGTGCCAAACTAGAATTCTAGTTTTTCTCCTGCCAAAATGATTAATATTTGTTTTAATTAATCTGTTAGTCAGGCTAATGAAGAGATAATAAATCAATATCAGAAAGAAAAAATAGCAAAATTTGGTAAAATTCATTTATTTTCATATATTATTGATTCTAAACGTGAAATATTATAGATGGGCATAGTCTAAAATTTTCTCCCTTAATGAAAGGTTAAGAACAAAGGTTCAATGGTGATTGGTAAACTATATATAGATCAATCAAATTTATCCATATGTTAAATTACTAAAAGAGTTTTTATGATCATGGTTAGGCAATCCATCACGTCACCATCAATGCATCCGGTCAACCTTTTTATTTTTAGCAAAGTACGCAAAGTACACTACCAAAAAAAACAAGCAAAGTATCTAGACATTTTATTAAATAACTCTCATTTTTTGCCAACTATTAAATAACCCTCATTTACACACACACACACGTTGTATTTATTTTTGTGTGTGTCAAAAATATGCATATCATCGTGGGTACAAATTATTGTTCATTTTTATATAGACTATAGAGTGAAGCGCAACATCTATTTAAGTACCTTGCCCATTTGATATATAAATTTTATCAATTTATCCACATTGAAAATAACTTCAAAAAATTTTCAGCATATATCGTCACCTTTCATGTATTATTTGAAAAAGTCTTGATAAATTTTAAAACATCTCAACCCTCAGCCACTAAAAAAATTCTAATGAAATTGTCATATGGCTGATGGGCAATCACACCATATAATTATGGAAACAATAAACAATCATCAATATTCATAGAAATTTAAAATTAAAATACAAAGAATTAATTTTTAGAAGGGATTTTTAATTTAATCCATATTATAAATATAAATACATAAATATGAGAAAATAAGTTAAAAATCCCTATTTTTATACACAAAGTACACGTATTTGAATTCAAGTTCTTCTTCTCATTAGTAAAATTTTTCCATAGACTATTATCTGTTCGTCCATTTTCTCTATAAATATTCAGTGAGGTAATCTAAATCTATAGATGCAGATCTCACATCTCAAAAAAATTTTGCTTTCTTCAAATATTTTATCATTCACTTTTATTTCCCATCATTAACTAATTACTTTATTAATTGAGGAAAAATATTTTCCCTTTAAATATTCATGAGACAATCTATAGATACAGATCTCATATCTCTGAAAAAATTCTCTTTCCTCAATATTTCATTATTCACTTTTATTTCTCTTCATAAATTAATTACTTTATTACTTGAGGAACCATACACGATAATACATATTTGTCATATTTTCATCACTTTTACTTTATAGGTGGAGAGGGCTAGGTCAACATCTGAATATATATATATATATATTTATTTATATTTATATATATAGCATGAATGAATCCATAATAAATACATGTTGCAAAACATATATATAACTACTGCTAATGCAAGAACCTTTATTCGGCCATCATCATAGGGCCCACAAAATTTGTGTGAACCTTATCACCAAATACACTCTCTTGCCTTCTCTTCTCTCTCATCTTATCCTTGAATAAATCTCTCCTCATTTTCCAAATTCGAAATCTCATGTTTAAAAAATAAATAAATTAAATTTGAGGTTTTGACTCTCTTAATAAGTAGCCAAGCAAAAATTCTTTTCTCACCACCATGAAGAGTTTGTTGCAGCATTCTTAGCTATTCGGTTCCACAAAATTTTCTATATTTATATGTAGACTCACACACACATATACCATCATCATCATTTCGTTTCAGTACCAGAAAATAGTTAAAGGGGTGTTTGGCTACAAGAGCAAGAATAATGGAGAGTGGCGATATGCACAAAGCTAGTAGCAGTTTACGAGCAAACAGTTCTTTATCATCAGCATGGAGGAGAACCTCCATGGATGCCTTTTCGAGGTCTTCGCGCGAGGAAGAAGACGACGAGGAGGCTCTCAAGTGGGCTGCTCTTGAGAGGCTTCCAACTTACAATCGTTTAAGGAAAGGATTGTTGACATCTTCACATGGTGAGATCAATGAAATAGATGTCTCTGATATTGGATTGCAAGAAAGACAGAAACTTATTGAGAGGTTGGTTAGAGTCGCAGAAGAAGACAATGAGAAGTTTCTGCTCAAGCTCAGAGAAAGAATCGATCGGTAATATATATATATAATCAGCAATAATTCTTGTACAATATCACGCTTAAAGGTTTCATTTTGGTTTAATTTGAATCTTTTTTTGGTTTTCTGAAGAGTTGGGATTGAGATTCCAACGATAGAAGTTCGGTTTGAGCATTTGAATGTTGAGGCAGAGGCTTATGTGGGAAGTAGAGCGATGCCGACATTCTTAAACTTCGTGGTTAATATATTTGAGGTATAGTTTTTCTTTTCCTACTACGATATGAATATGTTTTATTTATTATTTTGGAATAATTAATAATTATTCTGAGAATTTGTGTGTGGTGTGTGTGTGTTGATGCGTATCCAGAATTGCTTGACTTGTCTGCATATTCTTCGAAGCAGAAAGAAGCATATGAACATCCTTAAAAAAGTGAGTGGAATTGTGAGACCTCGTAGGTGAGAATTGATGAGAAGAAGCAGTGAGGCTCTAGTATTATTATTACTATTATTATATCTGTGTCTCATCATAATAGTAATTAATTAAGAATAATTATCTTTTTAAAAAGGTTGACACTACTTCTGGGTCCTCCAAGTTCCGGAAAAACCACACTCCTTTTGGCTTTAGCAGGGAAACTGGATCCAAACCTTGAGGTAAAATTGCGAAAAAAAAATAGGGGTAATTTCGTACAGGTCCTAAGGAATAGAAAAAATCATTATCAAATCTTTGGAAATCATAAAGTGAGTTGCAGCCTCATGGGACATGTATTATATTAATTGCAAATATGAAAAGATATTTTCCCTCTTCTCCTTCACAACCTTTTCTCTCAGACTTTAATTCAAATAACTTAGGAGAATGAGGTATTTTCACATTTGCAATTAGTCTAAAGCCCATGGAATTCCAACTCAATTTTATGATATTCATAAACCTGATGGTGATTTCTTTTTTCTATTTCTTGAGGTCTGTATTTAATTTCCCCATTACAAAGAAAAAATCTCATCCATCACTTAATTGATTCCTCTTTATTCACTATGATTAATATACACAAACACATATAACAATGGTGCAGGTTTCAGGGAGAGTGAGTTATAATGGACATGGAATGAATGAGTTTGTAGCACAAAGAACAGCAGCTTACATAAGTCAAAACGATTGTCATATTGGAGAAATGACAGTAAGAGAAACCTTGGCCTTTTCTGCAAGGTGCCAAGGTGTAGGGTCACGTTATGGTTTGTCTATTAATTGCTCTTTGTCTCTTTATATATATTGGTGGTTTTTAATATTTCTTATATATTTTTAATCCACTAGTTAAGCATTTTAACTTTGTTATAGACTTGCTTGCTGAGTTATCAAGAAGAGAGAGAGAAGCAAATATTAAGCCTGATCCAGATATTGATATCTACATGAAGGTCAAAACATAAGCCTATGCCTTTGATTTCCACTAAATTTATTTTATGCTCAGTCCTATATGCATTAATTATTAAAACTTAATGATCTCAACTCAACTCATTTACAAGTTCTAATCAGACTTATTAGATGGGAATTTTTTTTTCAACACGCCAAGTTTCATGGATGGTGTAATTTCTTACTTATGTTTGACAGAGATATGTAGGCCCCACTTAATTTAAATTAAAACAATTTTAATTTTTCTTTTTTAAAAATATTAAAAAGTTGCTGCTAATATTAAAAAAAGTTATAATTAAGTTTAAAGCCAATTAGGGTTTTTTTTTCCAAAAGTAATTTGCAGTAAATTGTCTGAAATATACATAGTACTGTCTTTCTTTTTGGAAATTTTTCATATCTAGTTTTTGAAAATACGTGTAGTCTTTTTCATATCTAGTTTTTGAAAATACGTGTAGTCTCTAGATATAATTTCTCTTGTATTTTCAAACTCAAGAAAGGTATTTGGTACCTACCCCTAATATATCATATCTATGCCAATAAAATATAAACATTAATTTGGTGGGACCTACTGATATATATATATATATATTGTTCATTCGTCATGCTTGGTGTATGCATATAGGTAGACTTAATTAATTAGCTTAAAACTTTTAATATTTCATAATACATTCATTTTCAATTTATAGTCACTAAAATAGTTTTAATGCGCCAGGCAACTGCATCTAAAGGCATGGAGGCAAACCAGATGATGACTGAGTATGTGCTAAAGGTATAATATCAACAAAGTGCCATTGATTTTTATTGAATTTTTTTGCAAATTAAATTAAGAGCAATTGATTAGGAAAAAGATATTTACATTTTACAATAATTTGTAGATTTTGGGGCTAGAAATATGTGCTGATACTATGGTAGGGGACGAAATGATACGTGGCATATCTGGTGGACAAAGGAAACGTGTAACAACAGGTAAAATTATTCTGCAATTTCTTGTCTCAAACATATTAAACTCAATCTATGTGTTGCACAGAGATTTTGGATTAATGTTTGTAAATGTGATCTTTATTCTAAATTTACTTCTGTAAATTGAAGTTAGAATAAGAGTTAATTAGTGTTATATGATTTATGTTTAAGTAAGCTAAGTATGCATTTGGATTATCTTATTTTAAATTATTTTACGGTGTTCGAAATAAGTATATGAGTGGAATTTTATTTTGAATTGAGTGAAAATGCTTTTTAAAATGCTTTTGGAGTTTCCCAACCAAACACTAAAGTTTAAATGTGAAGAAAAGCTAAAAGCTAAAAATCAAAAAAAGTTGTTTCAACTTTAAAGTGATTTTTGAATAAAAAGGTCATTTATCCCTAAAATAGTGCCAAACAATCAAACATTATTTTAGAGCTAAATTGAATTTTTTCAGTTGAAAAATGTCAGTTTTAACATGGCAAACACCAAAGCGAAACTCACCCTAAGTAAATTTTATCTGGTTTTTGTTAGACTCAATTTCTTTGGGTGAATTAGTCCTTACATGTTCAAATGAATAAAAACTAGTCTGCATGAAATGGGCATATATTATGTGCAACAAGATAGGCCAAGCCTCAAAAATTTGAACAGAAGTTTAGCCTATGAAATAGCATATCTATATTATGGTTGTATTACAATTTTCTTTGTCAAAACCTAAAATTTGGAGATTTTAATGTTGGTATGGATACAGGAGAGATGATGGTTGGACCAGCAAATGCAATGTTCATGGATGAAATATCAACAGGCTTAGATAGTTCCACAACCTTCCAAATTGTGAAATGTCTGAGGCAAATTGTTCACATTATGAATGGAACTTCAGTTATCTCTCTGCTTCAACCTGCACCTGAGACTTATGAGCTCTTTGATGACATTATTTTGCTCTCTGATGGCGAAATCGTTTACCAAGGACCACGGGAACAAGTCCTAGAGTTTTTCGAGCACATGGGATTCAAATGTCCTGAGAGGAAAGGTGTTGCTGACTTCCTTCAAGAAGTAAGCGACTCTTTAATCACCTTTTATATCTAAGATGCTAAATAAACTCAAAAAAGATTTTTCAACTCATACATATATTGACCTGTTTCTGTAGGTTACTTCAAGGAAGGATCAAGAGCAGTATTGGATGCGTAGGGATGAGCCATACAGATTTATAACAGTGACTGAATTTGCTGAGGCATTTCAATCATTTCATGTGGGTAGAACTATTGGTGATCAGCTTTCCGTGCCATTTGACAAGAGTAATAACCATCCAGCTGCTTTAACAACCAACAAATATGGTATTAGCAAGATGGAATTGCTCAAAGCTAATTTCTCAAGAGAGTTCTTGCTTATGAAAAGGAACTCATTTGTTTACATATTCAAGATATCCCAGGTAAGCTACTATGTTCAACTCATTCACTCTTTCCAATTTCTCCAAATAAATAAATATAGAAGGAAATTGCTGTAATGTTACAAGAAAGGAATGTAATAATTAAAAAGTTACGATAAAAAGTGAACAGTTATTACAAATCTCGCGTTAAGACGATTATCTTGAAAAAGAGGTCTTATAAGACTTTGAGTTTCCAACTTCAACAATTAACTTTTGAGATATAATTTTTTTAAGAACTTATTTCCATTAATATGAACTTATTTTAGTTATTACATCCTTTACTTAGGACTTCATAGTAGTTTTCTCATGAACATAATCCCAAATCAATTCAGAAAAAAGAGATATACAATCACGTGAATGGGGATTTCATTCCCTTTTTTCTTTGCTTTTAGCTTGCAGTAATGGCAATAATAGCAATGACCTTATTCCTACGAACTGAAATGCACAAGGATTCAACAGACCACGGAGGATTTTATGTCGGAGCTTTGTTTTTTTCTATGATTATGCTACTGTTCAATGGGATGTCTGAGATGTCTATGACCATTGGGAAGCTTCCTGTTTTCTTCAAGCAACGAGACCTCTTGTTCTACCCCGCTTGGGCATACACTATTCCTGGTTGGATCCTCAAGATCCCCGTTACTCTCGTTGAAGCTGCTGTTTGGGCTGCCCTCACCTATTATGTTATTGGATTTGACCCAAATGTTGGAAGGTATAAAAGTACAAATCCTTCACAAGTTAATCCTTTTATCATTCCTTGATCACTCAACTTTTTAGGCACTGAAGTTGAATGAGTGTGATAACACTGAGAATTTCATTTAACAATTCGAGAGTTGGAAAGAATAAAATGATCATTGAAATAGTGGGACACTTGGTGTTGTTGATGATGATGTAGGTTTTTCAAGCAATACCTTTTGCTATTTATACTTGGACAAATGGCTTCTGGGATGTTCAGAACAATTGCAGGAACTTGTAGGAACATGATAATTGCAAACACATTTGGAGCATTTGCAATAATCACGCTTCTAACACTGGGAGGCTTCATCTTGTCAAGAGGTTGAATATAAACAATTCATAGCTTTATATACATATATTTGAAAATCTCTATTTTTAGCTCTTGAAAATATCTTTAACAGGAAATTAAGACCCGGTTAACTTATGTCCCATTTTGTCCAAAAACTTTCACTAATCAAAACTGCACAGGGCATTTTTGCATAAAATTTCCAGATTTTTGAAAAATCGTCTAGCTTGCCATCACCGAATCCTCATTTAGAATTCTCTTTTTGAGCTCTGACATTGGAAGGATATAAACTCTCTTATAGGACTTAATTAGTAATCCCTCAGGAGACATCTCAAACTCTCTAGTCTCCCTCTAGCCATTTTGTCCTTTAAGTAGTTATTGAATTTGATTATTGCATAATGCTTCTTTCTTTGGTTTCCTTTTAAACAGAGGATATAAAGAAATGGTGGATATGGGGTTACTGGATTTCACCTATGATGTATGGTCAGAATGCTATAATGGTTAATGAGTTCCTTGGCAACAGTTGGAAACATGTAAATTTCTTCTATCACCCATCAACCCAAAATTTTATTTACTGTGGTCCTTGACAGATAGATAAATATGTTTGTCTGCATTAAAAGGTCCTTCCAGGTACATCTGAGCCACTAGGAATTTTGATTCTCAAGTCTCGTGGGTTCTTCGTACATGCATATTGGTACTGGATAGGTGTTGGAGCATTGATTGGATTTGTACTTTTACTCAACATTTCATTCACTCTATCACTCACATTTCTTAGTCGTGAGTAGTCTATTTATCTGTCTATCTATCTTTTCCTGTGTTTCTTTGTACTTGTTCATGTGATGATACTTTTACATCATATTACTGATATTGGAAACATGAAAATGAGCAGCATTTGAGAAGCCACAAGCTGTAATACATGAAGAATCTCATGGAAAAGCTCAAGAAAGCATTGAGTTAACAAGTATAGGAGGTGCAACAAACAGTGTCATTTTCTGTGTTTTACTTTCAAAAGCTACTTTATGAGTATGGATTAAAGTTAGTTATTATAATTGGTCATTTCAGGGGACATGGATGATACTAATAAGATAGAGAGGGTGACTACATCAGGGGCTGCACCATTCAGGTTAGATGCTGTAGATAGTGCAAGCCAAAACAAGAAAAAAGGAATGGTTCTTCCATTTGAACCACATTCAGTTACCTTTGATGAAATTACATACTCTGTTGACATGCCTCAGGTAAACTGATTTTTTTTTTAATTAACATGAGAACTAGATTGCTTGGAGAAAAATAATTACATTATTACAGTTGAAAAAGACACTTAACTCTATTTACTTGAACTTGTAGGAGATGAAGACCCAAGGTGTAGTTGAGGACAAATTAGTGTTGCTAAGAGGTGTTAGTGGAGCGTTCAGGCCAGGTGTTCTCACAGCTTTGATGGGTGTGAGTGGAGCCGGAAAAACTACATTAATGGATGTGTTGGCAGGTAGAAAAACTGGTGGATATATTGAAGGGAACATATCTATTTCGGGATATCCCAAAAAGCAAGAAACTTTTGCTAGAATATCTGGTTACTGTGAGCAGAATGATATCCACTCTCCTCATGTCACAGTCTATGAATCCTTACTTTACTCAGCATGGCTTCGTTTGTCCCCTGAAGTCGATTCCAAAACCCGAAAGGTTTGCACTTGACACCTAAAAGTTTAACATGTCAATATGTCAGATTTTGATCCCAAAGTTGATGATGTCTTGTGTTAGGATCACTCTTGGAAACTTAGGACAATATATGAAAAGGGTTAGATACCTTTTGTAGGTCAAAACTTTGACTTGGAGACTCTTGATATTTTGGAGAAACAAGTAGAGAAATAGGGTAGCTATAAGTGGTTGTGGTCAAAATCTATGAGAGAGCTATGACAGTAATTTTTTGGGGTCTATAAATCTTCCCTTTGGTTCAGCAGAAGAGGCAGAGAACAATTTTGAGAAGTATGGCTTAGGCATCTGGAGTGGAGAGAGCCAATCATCTCAAACGATTGGCAAACCTATTATGTGTCTATTCTCTAGAGTTTCTGTCCTGTTGTGAGAGTTGTGTCTGAGTGTGTGACTTGTATCTTTTATTCATTAACCATATGTTGTGTTGTAATCTGAAGTTGTAATCGTTATCCTTGTTATGCAGCAACAGTATTATTAATCTCGATTATACCTACTCTGTCTTGTTTATTTCTAGCTTTTAGTCTTGTAATCATCTTGTTTAGGAGAGGGTCATAACATTTTTTTTCTTGGTTCTTATGTAAATGGTTACAGATGTTTATTGAGGAAGTGATGGAGCTGGTAGAGTTGAATCCATTAAGGCAAGCTCTCGTCGGTTTGCCCGGTGTGAGTGGTCTCTCCACCGAACAACGCAAGAGACTAACTATAGCTGTTGAACTAGTGGCTAATCCATCAATAATTTTTATGGATGAGCCTACTTCAGGATTGGATGCAAGAGCTGCTGCAATTGTTATGAGAACTGTTAGAAATACAGTTGATACAGGTAGAACAGTTGTCTGCACAATCCACCAACCAAGCATTGACATATTTGAAGCTTTTGATGAGGTGAGAACTAATGAGTAATGACTAATAAGGTTGAAAAATTTGTTTCACCATTAATATACATTGACAATATGTTTGATTCATGTTACCAAAAAAATTGTGGTTTCAGCTTTTATTATTGAAGCGAGGAGGACAAGAAATTTATGTGGGGCCACTAGGTCGTCATTCTTGCCACCTCATCAAGTACTTTGAGGTGAAATAATGTGTTTTGTACTTGTTCTTGGGTTTTAAGACAGGTTACACCTGGATTAAATGAAGTCATGCAGATTAAATTCTTAATGAGATGTTAAGGTTAGGCTTAACTATTAAAATTTGACTCCAAAAAATTGTTCACTTGAAACTAAGTCCACCATTAAACAGCAAAACCTACAAAAGTACACTCATCCTTTAAGTTCAATATCATCCAATGAAAAAATTATGGTTCTTAATAGTTTTTTTTTTTTTTAATGAAACTGCAAACCTTTGGTTTTATATCCAGGGGATTGAAGGGATTAATAAAATCAAAGATGGGTACAACCCAGCAACTTGGATGTTAGAAGTTACAACTCAAGCACAAGAAATGGTTTTAGGTGTTGATTTTGCAGATCTATACAAAAATTCTGATTTATATAGGTAAAGCATCACATTCCTATCTTAGTATAAATCAGTCTAGTAACTAATTCAATTAGTAAGACTATATATATATTTTCTAAAAGCATCATCATAAATGTGACTTGTTTTAGGAGGAACAAAGAACTTATATCAGAATTGAGCAAGCCTATTCCCGGTTCAAGAGATCTCTACTTTCCTACTCAATATGCACAACCATTTCTGGTTCAATGCATGGCTTGCTTGTGGAAACAACATTGGTCCTACTGGCGAAACCCGCCATATACCGCAGTGAGATACTGGTTCACTACCTTCATAGCTTTAATGTTTGGAACAATGTTCTGGAATCTTGGATCCAAAATGTAAGCTACATTATTTCATCCAAAAAAAAAAAGGCCCTCTTTTGAACTACTGCATTACATTCTTCTTTTCCTCATAACCCCCATGTTTGTTCACTTTTGAAACATTTTCTCTCTCTTTAAAATCTTGCAGAAGCCAGAAACAAGACCTATTTAATTCCATGGGTTCAATGTACAATTCTGTACTCTTTCTTGGGATTCAAAATGCATCTTCAGTGCAGCCAGTGGTGGCCGTTGAACGGACTGTGTTTTACAGAGAAAAAGCTGCTGGAATGTATTCAGCACTCCCCTATGCATTTGCACAAGTAAGTTTGATCAATGATTCCCGTACAACAACCTAGATGCAATTTTTACATGTCCTTAATATAAAAGTTAGATAATTAATTATAAATACAAAAAAAAATTAGTTAAATTGGTTATTTGTAACAAATTTGTGTTGATTTCTTTGTAATACCCTTTCTAATAATGTACATTATGACTAATCTTTTATAAAAACCCCTTTATATGTATAATCAATAGAGATACTTTGAGAACTAAAGTAAACCCTATATTTAATATTGAAAGTAGAAGTAAATTTGATGGGACACTGTATATTGTATATTAAGGTATAAAAACTGTCTTTTTGTGTTGACAGGTTGCAATAGAGCTGCCTTATATTCTAGCACAAGCTGTGACATATGGTTTGATCGTATATGCAATGATGGGATTTGATTGGACTGCAGCAAAATTCTTTTGGTATTTGTTCTTTATGTACTTCACATTCCTATACTTCACCTTCTATGGCATGATGACTGTGGCAGTCACTCCAAATTATCACGTTGCTGCAATTATTGCTTCTGCATTTTATGCATTGTGGAATCTCTTCTCAGGATTCCTCATCCCAAGAACCGTAAGTAAAATCTGTTTATCACTGTTCCATGAGTTATAAATCGTGCAGCTCTTTCTTCATAGTCTCGCCAGTACAAAATAGGTTAACTAAACTGTCTTTTTTTAACCGATTGTAGAGAAAAAGGTTTTTAAAGTTTGACTTTAGACTTGCCAAAAGCCACAGTTTTTATGCCGAACGTGGGCACATCAAGTCAAAAGTCATACTTTTTAAACTAAATCATGGGATCGGTCTAGAAAATACTTAATTCTACACGTAATCTAAGAAATGTCTGAGTTTCTAAATGGAATATAGAGAAAAATGTTTAAAAAGTATGACTTTTTGAATCGAAGCTGACTTTGATACAAAGAAAACAAGATAAAATGAGGATAATCTAAAGTGCATTATTATACTGCGCATTGTGATCATTGATTAATATAGATTTGGGTTACAACATAAGTGGGCCAGAGTAGTACAGAGGCCCATTGGACTAATA
>QFDD01007323.1:0-11066 GCA_006871305.1 Vachellia collinsii
TCATTTTTCTCATTTCGTTTTCGCACAAATACCCATTTATACCCAACGGGTTTTACACCATTTGGTTTTCGGACTACAGGTCCAAAAACTTCACGTTTTGAAAGTGAATTCAATTCTGCTTGAATTGCATCTTTCCATTTTGGCCAATCATCCTTATGTCTACATTCTTCAATTGACCTAGGGTCAAGATCCTCATTTTCATTGATTATTTCAATGGCAACATTGTATGCAAATTTGTTGTCGACAATTACTTCTTCTCGGTTCCACCTTTTTCCTGTAGTGACATAACTTATCGAGATCTCTTCATCATTTTCAGGTACCTGGACCTCTTCTGGGGTCTTTTGGTTAGTTATGTCATGAATTTCTTCTACAGGAATAGCCTCCTTAATTTGACCATATTGATCGTTTGCTACCTTTTTCTTTCTAGGGTTTTTATCTTTGGAACCGACTGGTCTACCATACTTCAGGCGTGGTTTAGACTCATTTGCATTTATTGGTTGTCCTGCCGGGACATCAATTCTAATTGGAGCATTTTCAGCTGGAATGTGAGATTTGGTAATCCTCTTGAGGTCAGTAAATGCATCTGGCAGTTGATTTGCAATATTTTGCAAATGAATTATCTTTTGAACTTCACGTTCACATTGTTGTGTACGAGGATCTAGATGCAATAGTGATAATGTTTTCCATGAGATTTCTTTATCCAGCTGCTTATTTTCTCCCCCTAATGTTGGGAAAGTTCTCTCATCAAAATGGCAATCATCAAAACGTGCCATAAATAAATCTCCAGTAGATGGTTCTAAATACTTTATTATAGATGGAGATTCATAACCAACATATATTCCCAACCTTTTTTGAGGTCCCATCTTTGTGCGTTGTGGTGGAGCAATAGGGATAAATACTGCACATCCAAAAATTCTAAGATGGGAAATATTTGGCTCCTGACCAAAAACCAATTGCATTGGGGAGAATTTATGATAACTTGTTGGCCTGATGCGTATAATTGTTGCTGCATGTAAAATTTCATGTCCCCAAGCTGAAATGGGAAGTTTTGTTCTCAAAAGCATTGGTCTAGCTATCAATTGGAGGCTCTTAATAAATGATTTTGCTAAACCATTTTGTGTATGAACATGAGCAACAGATTTTTCTATTTTTATTCCAGTTGCCACGCAATAATCATTGAAAGTTTGAGATGAAAACTCACTTGCATTATCAAGACGAATTGTCTTAATTGCATGGTCAGGAAACTGTGCTCTTAATTGAATTATCTGAGCGAGTAATCTAGCAAATGCTAAATTACGTGAAGATAACAAGGATACATGTGACCATCTTGTAGATGCATCTATTAAAACTATGAAATATCTAAATGGTCCACATGGTGGATGAATAGGTCCACATATATCTCCTTGGATACGCTCTAGAAATGTAGGGGATTCAGCCCCAACTTTTGTCAGTGAAGGCCTTGTAATTAGCTTTCCTTGAGAACAAGCAGCACATGGAAAATCCTTAAATTGAAGAATCTTCTGGCTCTTCAATGGATGTCCATGTGAATTTTCAATAATTCTTTGCATCATAGTTGACCCGGGATGGCCTAACCGGTCATGCCAAACAATAAATGTATTTTTATCAGTAAGCTTCTGACTTATCATAATATTTGCCTCAATTGTACTAATACTTGTATAGTACAAACCAGAAGATAATGCAGGCAATTTTTCCAGCACACATTTCTCTCCATATCTATCAATTGTAATATGTAGATATTCCCCATTTTTCTCATGCATAGTCTCAATGTGATACCCATTTTGGCGGATATCTTTAAAGCTTAACAAATTTCTTTGAGACTTAGAGGAATATAAAGTATCATCAATCACAAATTTTGTCCCTTTGGGTAATATTATGATTGCTCTTCTGAAGCCTTCAATTAATTTTGTATTACCCGCTATAGTATTGATGCTGGCACTTCTTATTGTTAGATGAGAAAAATATCTTTTATCCTTAAGTATAGTGTGTGTTGTTGCACTGTCTATGAGTCATGTATCTTCATTCGTATATCCAATGATTGAAACATCCATAATCTTCAAAAGAAAAGAAATGTATTAAAGCGAAGTTGAAATACATAAGAAGTAATAATGAACTCATTACATATGAAGAAGAAATGAAAGCAAAGCATAAACTAGTGTGGAAAAACATAATTAAATATAAACTAAAACATTGTTATTATGCTAGCTTCCAACCAAACTCATCTAATCATGATTCTCAAAGAAATCAGCCACATCAAAGTGCGTCATATCATTAAGGCCATTAAGATCATCTTGAAGTGTGACATCATCATTTTTATACGCCTCATTCTCATTTGGAAAAGCCAAATTTGCTTCCACATTATTCACACTCCTTTTAATGGAGGCTTGATAAAGTTTTGCTAAATGCTCAGACGTACGACATAGACGTGACCAATGCCCTTTCATACCACATCGATAACATTTATTCTCAACAACTTTTGAAGGACCATGCTTGTCCTTTTTCTGCCCACCATTATGGTTCTTCATTGGGTGGGTATTAGAATTATTATTACTTTTGCCTCCATGATAATAATAATTACCACGTCCCTTGCCACGGCTTCGACCACGTCCATGCCCACGTCCACGACCACGAGCATGATTATTATGACGTATGCTCACATTCGCTTCAGGGAATGGAGCAGATCCAGTGGGACGAATCTCATGATTTTTCATCAAGAGCTCATTATTTGGTTCCTCCACCAAAAGACATGATATTAATTCAGAGTACTTTTTAAAATTTTTCTCTCGATATTGCTACTGCAGGAGCATATTCGAGGCATGGAAAGTAGAAGAGGTTTTTTCTAATAAATCCGCATCAGTTATGTTCTCACCACATAATTTCAATTGAGAACTTATATTAAGAATTGCGAAATTGTATCCACTTACAGTCTTAAAATCCTGTAGCTTCAAATGTATCCATTCATAACGGGCTCTAGGTAAGATAACCGTTTTTTGGTGATCAAATCTTTCCTTTAAATTAATCCATAATTCTAATGGATCTTTTACTGTTAAGTACTCAGCTTTCAAGCCCTCATGAAGGTGGTGGCGAAGGGAAATCATGGCCTTGACCTTATCTTGGCTTGTGGTTTCCTTTCCTGGTAAAATAGCATCACCTAAACCCTTAACATCTAGGTGAATTTCAGCATCCAAGACCCAAGATAGATAATTCTTTCCTGAGATATCAAGCGTTGTGAACTCGAATTTGGCAAGATTGGTCATGATTGAACTAAAAACAATAATATCAATTAGAATCATGATAAAATTGATGTAAAATACAATAACATAATGACTTAAAAATACAATAACATAGTCAAAACATGATGCAAAATATTAGAATTTACAAATCACATATAAAAAACATAAATATACAAGATAATGACATATATATAATTAAAAGCATTAAAACGGCTATTAAATAATAAATAAGGAAACGAATAACATAAATGAGGAACAAATAATAACTGTGATAACAGAATGTAAAATAAATAAACAAAATGTAAATAATGATAAAAGGAAAATGAAAATAAAAACATAATGACAAATAAACAAAATGGTGATCCAAGATAATGAAAAATAAAATAAATAACAGAAATAAATGAAATGTAAATAAATAATATAATATAACATATGAAATAAATATCTATAGAAGGGGGATGAAAATATATATATATATATAGGGATGTAGGGAAATATATATACACACACCAATAAATATTAATGTAGCAATAAATAAATAAGTATATATGTGACAATATAAATAATATCACAATATGAATAAATATATAAAGAACAAGTAGAAAGAAGGAAAAAAAAATAATAAACAATGATAACAATAAAGTTAATATTAGGGTAACATACATACATATACATATATATATTGATATATATATATATAAGTGATAGTGATGTGAGTATAACCATAATAAAATGAATAAAGAATAAAAAAATGAAAGATAAATTGAGAGTGGGAGTGAAAGTAAATATAGGTTACAAGAACAATGAGTAAATAACAATAAAAATAAATAAATAGCAATAAATGGCAATAATAAGAATGATAAATACAAGAAATTATTAAAGATAAGAAATAATAAAATATAAAAAAAATTAAAAGTCTCATGGCTTCAGGCCAGTGATGACAAATTAGAAGTCTCATGGCTTGAGGCCAGTAATGACAAATTAGTATTATATGACTTCTGGCATATAATAAGAAGAATATAGCTTCTGGCCATATGATATCAAAATGATATGACTTCAGGTCATATGTTAAAATAACAACAATAATATAAATAATTGGTAAAGAAAATTAGAATGATATATAATAGCAACAACAATCTCCAATCCTAGCCATGGAATCCGGTGTTTTAAAACATCCGATAAAAGAATTAACTAATTCCATATAGTGATTCACCGGATTATCCTAGATTGATCAAGGGTATATAAATTGAATATACAATAAGAGAAAGAAGAGAAAATTGTTAAGGTAACTTTGAGATAATTATACCTTTGTTAGAACTATCGTTCTAATAACGTATTGTAAAATGAGGAAAAGTTTGAGAGTAGAAGAAGAGAAAGATAGAAGAAGAAATTGAGAGAGAAAAGTGTATTCTCTTGATCACTTGTATGTGTACAAAGGCTTAGAACATTGTCCCTATTTATAGGGTCTAAGGCATTGATCATAAAGCTAAGGAGTTACAAGAGAATAAGCAACTTAATGATACAATAGGAGGTTATAGGGAACACATACTTAAGACTATTAAAGTTGGGAGGTTAAAGGGCATAATGTCTTGAATGGAATCTCATAAGTCACAAGAACATCCACACCATACATCTTATTCTATAACAATTTTATTTTAATTTTTAAAATTTAAAATTTAAAAATTTTAATAAATATTTATTACAACTAATTAATCTAATTAACTTTTTAAAATACCATATTACATTAAATCTCTTATATTTATTATGTTAAGTTTTTTAATTATGTACTATCATTGTCCTATAATTAAGTGATAATATTTCAAAAATAGGATATAATGTTACACATAATTGAAAAACTCGTCATCATGGATATAAGAAAGGGTTAATGCGCATCCATCACTTCAAACTATTTTTTCAGGTGCATGTAACACCCAAAAATATTTTCCTGATGCACCTAATACTCTAAAGTATTTTATATGTATTTAGCACTTTAAAGTATTTTTTTGATGTATCCTGCATCATGAATTGATTTTTTAGATACGTTTAAAACCTTCAAACAACATCAAGACATAAAAAATAGTTTAAGATATCGATATACTGAAAATATTTTAAGATGCTGAAAGTGTTTCTAAGTATTTTAGCATGCTATATACACTTGAGAAAATACATCCTCATCCATGTAACACATAATTATTTAATTTTTAAGCTCTGTATTTTTTCAGTGCCACGTTGGCTTTTGTCGTCCAAAACCACAAAATGCCTTCCGACATAACAAAAAACAGAGTTTCCTTAACAAACAACGGCCATCAACATCAAGTCAGAAAAACACCTTCGTTCATTCGTTCATGGCTTCTTCTCTCATTTCGCGCTTCTCTCTCTCCCACACCCTTCATCTTGCTTCTGCAAATTCTAAACCCAATTCCATTGTCCTCCATGGCCACACCCTCCTCCTGTGTACAGGAACACGATCTTTCTTTGCCAATTCTTCATCCCCACATGATATCGAAACTTCTACCAAGAAAGATTCTTCTTCTACTCCTACTTCTTCCGAGAAAAGATCCCTTGCTGGGGCCACCGGCGATCTTTTCTTGGCCCTGGTGACGCGGCTGTTTATGAGACGGCGCAGAAGCCTCGTCGGAGGTTCGGGTTCTGTGGCGATGTTTGAGAATTCAACAGAGAAAAGGAAACTAAATGAAGAGGACATTGGGGCCGTGATGGAGGACGAGATTCAGCCAGATGTTGTGTGGGAACAGAGGGTTAAAGACGTCGAAGTCGAGCGAAACAGGCGCTGGGTCACGAGTCCTGGATTTAGCTTCTCTGCTGCTGGATTCCTGTTCCCTTACCATCTAGGGGTCGCTCAATTTCTCATCGAAAATGGTTACATAAAGGTAAGGTTTTATACTGGAGAGGATCGATTAGTTGGAATTTCTTGGGTGTTTGGGCTCAACTTTTTAAAGCATATATATCGTTAGAGTTAATGTTATTGGGAAGCATCAACTCTGAACCTGAAGTTGGCTACGATGTTCTATTCTCATTCTAGGTTTCATAAGTTTAATGAAAATTTTTAAGACGCATGCAATCAACAATATGGTGCCTTCTTAGTTCCTGATTACATAACTTGTTTTCTTTTTTCCTTGTGCCTACACAAGTTTGTTTATTCTGCTGGTACTTCTATATCTTACTGGTTTCCTTGCGTTTGTATTTCCATGTCAATGCAGGAAAGCACTCCATTGGCTGGTGCCTCTGCCGGAGCTATAATTTGTGTTGCTATTGCTTCTGGAACAAGTATAGAAGAAGCCTTGAAAGCTACTAAAATATTGGCTGAGGATTGTCGGAGACAGGGTACTGCATTTCGGCTGGGGGTATGCTTTTTCCTCTGAGAGAATATTAATTTGTTCTCAGTGATATTGTAAGTTAACAATGCCGATTTACTATTCTTGTTTTGAAACTTCATATATCCATGACAATGGAGCTCAAAACCAGCTTGAATAAATTACTTTGGAATCATTACTCTTTCTTTTTTATAATCAACAATCGAAGACTAAGCTATTTCAGGGCTAAGAGATGCCTTGATATCTATATCTATACAAATGAGCCTAGTTAGCTAGAAAGGTTCCTCTTTCAGGAGCTTAAGGCCCAATAGATACTGGCGACATACCTTTGCCATTGCATCAGCACACAAGTTCCCCTAACGAGGGACATGTGTAAGCCTAACCTCCCATCTTGTTCGTGCATTAGCCAGAGTGTATTCCATGGTATCCCTTCACTTATTCTTCCTTTGACCGATTCATCAGTGACCACCCACTTTTGCTCATGCTAAAAAGCTTTGGAATCTGTTCACCTTTTGAGAAGTTTCCTCTAGATATTGTTTGGCATTAAGCAGTTCCTATTACAAGTACTATGATTTCCTACATGTTAGCAGATATCCCAATTTAAGTTGGTCATGGGCATACATCAGTGAAATGTATAATGGATAAGAGCCATGGGACCAGATAAATAACATGTAAAATGATTTGAACTTGGAGATCCAAGATCTAAGAAAAGCTGCAAGTTAGGTTGGCAATACATTTTCAGCCAACTTCAGCCTTTTCCTCCTTCATCATTGCCTTATGTTTCTTTGATTTAACCAGAAGCTCCCAACATGAAAAGAGAAAATAAATTCATATATTTATTCTGTTGCTAGAGTAATGTTGGGTTATTGAAATTTTAATTCTTCCCCCCTAATGTGTTTGGGCAACCTTCTTATTTAATCATTTCTTCTAGTGAAGATTTTACGTCCGCAAATGTTCCAAACTCATGAATCATGATCATGCCAATTGGACGTGTTGATAAATTTGAATTAATAAATAATAATATTGAAAAACTGGAGGAAATATTGACTTACAGAGATTGACAATTTATGATATTAATCATCGTCGATAGTTTTTGCAAAATTGAGACAAGAGCCTGTGTTGTTTGGTGTGTACAAGGCTATAAGCGGCTTCAGACAAAGCCATAAAAGTGTTATCCATCATGCGAAGCCACTTTAATGTTTCTACCAATAGAAGTATGTGATCTTGTGGGCTATCTCTTTATAATGTTCAAATACAATTTTATGTGGTCTAATATTTCTCTTCACAGGCTGTTCTTCGTGATGTTCTTGACAAGTTTCTGCCAGAAGATGCTCATATTAGATGCAATGGGAGAGTTCGAGGTAATATTATTGTTCATCTACTTCGTTTAACAGTTGTCATTAATAATAGATACTTGAGAATTCTATTGTACAAAGAACAAAAGGAGAGTTGCTTCTTCTAGGATTTTAAAAAGTTTTGGTGAACCTTATGTCCTAGCTTTTCTGTTGCAGTTGCTGTGACTCAGCTTTTTTGGAGACCTAGGGGTTTATTGGTGGATCAGTTTGACTCCCGCGAAGATCTTATCAATGCAGTTTTTACATCTTCCTTTATTCCCGGGTAAATTATTAGTAATATACTGTTTTACCTTTGTTTCCAAGGTATTTTCGCACCCACATTATAAATTGTCGAGGAAACTTAAAATGAGTTATATCTTACTGCAGGTATCTTGCCCCAAGACCAGCAACAATGTTTAGAAACCGACTATGCATGGATGGCGGTTTGATGTTGTTTATGCCACCAACATCTGCTGCACAAACGGTATATAAAACTTTCCTGAGTCGATTCCCTTGTGAGACCTTATCTAATTAATTCTGTTTTCCTAATTTTAGTAATATTCTTCTTCTAAGCTAGGGGATTCTTTCCTTTGTGTGCATTTTGTCCAGTGAGAAGTTCTATTGGGGCCAACTGCTGAAAATTTCTTCTTGTTGGTTGCATGTGAAGTACTGATTACATTCACTGCTCATTTGGCCACTTTCTGTGTGAAATGGGACAACGAATGAATAACTTTCAGGGGATAATTTCCAAAAAAAACACTTCTTTGCCCTTTATATCACGATTTTGTCACTATCCAAGTCCAATAATAACTGTGATTTTGGGGGAAAATTTCAATATTGCTATGTAATTAATAAATGAGAGGGAAGTTAGTTAACGGTTAATGAGTAGTTATGTTTTGAATACCTCATTCAAGAATTGTTTTTTATCCACTCTGGAGGAATCAATAGAAAAGAGTTAGTTGGGTATTAAGGATTATGGTCTATAAAAGGGCACAAGAGGAGTTATTGTATGCAGGGCTTTGAATAATAATGGTTGAGCCTTTCTATCCCCCTCTTTCTCCTCTCTCTTCTATCCATCTTCTCCCTCTCCTCTCTCTACCTCCCCTGTTTCTCTCTTTTTCTCCCTCTTCCTCACCTCTTCTATACATCAGTATGCTTTGAAGTAATCAGTGGTATCTGTTTTCTGGTGCTGCATCATAAATATGTATGGCTGTACTACGATCGTCTGATTTGTTGGGATGATTATTTAAGTTTATTGTTGAAAAAATTCACTTGCAGCCTGTTGAGTTTCTCATATTAATTTCCTCTTTGGTTTCATTTCCATTTATGTTTCATTAAGGTATGCTATTTCAAAATTCATCATAGCTCGCTTTGCCTCTTGACAGGTTCGTGTTTGTGCTTTCCCCTCAAGTCTTCTCAGATTGGAAGGAGCAGGGATCATCAGCCCAGACTGTAATCCTGAAAATGTGGCTAGTCCTCGACAGGTACATCTCAGTTTTTGAATCAGGACCTTTTTATTGTTGCAAGGTGATAAGCATCATGCATCAAATAATTTCAGCTTTTCAAATGGGCGCTTGAGCCAGCAGAAGATGACATTCTTGACCGGCTCTTTGAACATGGGTTGAAAGATGCTGAAGTCTGGGCAATGGAAAACCCTGCTGAAAAAATAGTTCAAGAAGAAAGTCCTGTAATTGGAAACAGCATTTCAACATAGCTCATTGTGGAGATATCCTTAGTTCTGTTTGGAGATTGCAGATGGATAAAGGAAGCTACAAATCTTGTCTACAAGTTCGTCATGTTGAAATGGCGCATTTGAGCATAAAATCAACCAGAATCATAGGATAAGAAGATAAAGTTCATCACAACGGAGTGCACAAATTTATTTCTTCTTACCCATATGGTAAGTTTTCCGCAATGTGACCTAGAGGTTATACATTCAAATCTTGGAAACAGTCTCTCTCCTTAGAAGGATAACGCTGTGTACATTTACTCATCATCAGACCCCACTTAGTGAGAGCCATGTGCACTAAACCTCCGTTTTTTATTATATGTGTTGTAATCAAAATTTTGATCTTGACAAGAGGGAGTGAAAAAAAAAAAAGAATTTAATACCACTAGGGTATAGTTTAGTGGTAAGGGGTGTGTGGATAGTTAGCTTAGGTTCTAACCTCTACTTCCTCGTGTCCGCACACGGACACAAAAAGGTCATGACATTTGAAATTCATGATTAACTTGATTTATTGAGAATAATCACTCGTTCTAAAGTACAAAGAAAGACAAGGTTAGTTTACATGTGATTCATTAATAAAATGTGCTTTCAGTTAATATCTGTGCAATGTAATTGCTTACTAAGTGATTCAAAATTGTCACCATTTGAAGTTTTCTTGCTACATGTTTCCTTTTGGGTAAATATACCTCGATATAAGACAGGACAAGATAGTTTAGCTTGACATTCATATGAATGCATGTGCTTTAACCAGTGTTAGTCTTTCATTTTTCATCTTGACATGTTGCACAAAGCTGTAAATTCCTGTAGCCATCTAGGATGAATACTTGGATGATTTGATAATATGTTATCAATTCTCTCACATTCATATTCAGTGTAACTCATACCGAATTATCTAATACTAGCTTAATCAGAGGTCTCGAGTTCAAGCTTTGGGAAAGCAACATTGTTAAATACTTAGTGGCAGAGCTTTATCACCCTTATGATCGTATTTGGCTTGATTTGGATTGATCTAGACCACCAATAAACCCTCCAGATTAAAGTGAGTTAAGTTTAGGATACCGGATGTTTTACGAAAGCAACATAATGATTTGATAATATTTTTATCATTGTATGGTGATGGATGTGATGACATTTGCAGCTAAACGAAAAAAAAAAATTGGAAAAAATTGCTTGGGCCGGGATTTGGGAGTGTGGGTGGGGGAAAAAAGAAGAGGTTGAAATAGAAATGGAAAAAAATTGCTTGGAAATGAGTATTTAAAATATATTTGGTATGCCAATAGAACCTTGGTATGATTTTGGGGAAGGCTAAAAATTTGAAATTTGGCTGCCTTCGTTTTATAAAAAGGAAAAAAAGAAACCAAGTTTAGCATTAATTTGCTTATAACTAGAAGAGGAGTGAGTAATTAATTAAGATCGGTTG